>JAVJIF010008281.1:0-141797 GCA_038442645.1 Agave tequilana | reverse complement strand
TTGGTAAAAGTTGGACTTGATTGTCCACTTTCTTGCTTGACCATAAAGTGTGAAAGGCTTGGACTTCACGGTTTGAATCTGAGCTAATTTCAAATTGCCCTTTGGAACATTCTGAGGAACATGTTGTCCCTTCAGGTTGGGCATAGTTTGGCTGGGGAATTGTCTTTTTTCTCTCCCTCCTACTGATGCAGCTAACTAATCTAACTGAACCTCAATCTTAGCTATCGATTGGGACATAGTATGATTATATTGGATTTGGTTCTGGTTAGTTATAGCTTGGCTCTACTAGGGGTGAGCATCGGTCGGTTCGGTTCGGTTTTTGCTAATTTTTGCAAAATCGAACTGAACCGAACCGACTCAGTTCGGTTCGATTTTTCGGTTTTTTCGATTAGGCCAATATTTTTCCATCATTTCTTACATTTTTTAATCACCATTATATTATCATCCTTTAATATTCTAATCTCAAATATTCAATACCCAAATTAGAAATAAGAAAAAGACCCTAACCATAATGTGAATTAAAAATTTCATATTCTAAAACTTTTACGCTATATTTGGGCTCTTATATCAAAACTCACATCATTATTACTAACTTTTAATGGCAAGAATGAAAAAAAGAACTATATTAATATAAATATTATTCTTAATTGTGATGGTGTACTTAACATAACTTTCACATATTCAATATAAAAAAACATGGTATTGTGATTTTGCAATCAATTTTTGGCGCCGTTGCCGGGGAGGGAACGGTGTATTTTATTTTTACAAGTTTGGTGTCTTATTTCAGGGACTTCAAGATTCAGATCTAGCATTCAAGCTTTGCAAGAGAAGACTTGTAAATTCTGTGCCCCTACTCTCGAAAGTAGGAAACAGAATTTCAAGAAATTGCGTTACAAAAGTTGAAAATTTCATTGGACTACTAAAACTCTTTTTTGCAGGACATATTGCTCGCAAAAAAATTAAGTTTTTGTACGTTTTATTCTTGCTATATCTGCTATCCACCATCCCTGTTTTAATTCAACAGTAATTTGAGTGATTGTTAATTGCTTAAAAAACGTTTAGACTTGCATTCTAGGCATTTGTCTGATTACGTTTATTTTACAATTACTGTTGAAGATAGCTAGAGACAAGGTATGTATGCATAGAATATAGTTTAGAAAACATTCTTGGGTGATATTTGTTGGCCCAAAGGCCTATCACTCTAGTTTTGATGATGATCAACTCATGAAGTTATGATTACTAATGATCTTGTGTTTAATTAGTGACAGATTCATCATCAGATCTTAGTAGGTGTGGAGCTTCAACAAAGGATTTAAAGTCAAGTTGGAAGCTAGCACCGGTTGATTCACGAGCCTATGCATCAAGACCACATCTAGAGATGAGCTCGGTGGATTGCACTTGGACCAAGTCAAGAAGATGAGAAGACTTCAAGGGAAGACTTCAAGATCAAGACTTGTGTCTAGGTATAAGATTTTTATTTGTTTTAGTTAAAATGTAAAGGATAGAATAGATTGGTGGATTGCTCAAGTCATATCACACACACACTCTTGAGATTTAATTGTCTTTTCATAAAAGAATTTTTAGTTAGAAAAGACTCTTTCTTTTTGGTAAAAAGATTTTTCATTGGACAAAATACATGTCTTGGTTTTTGATGTTATCTATATACATATCTTTCAAAACCAAGTTTAGTGCTTTATGTCAAAAACTAGATATTTCATCTTGATTGTGTGGTGGATCATATCCATACACACTTTGCTTTATAAAGTTCAAAATATCTTGTTTTTGTATTTTGTGAAGTTATGGAAAAACAAGTTTTAGAAAAACATATTTTTATAAAAACAGTTTTTATTATGATTGAAACTATTTTTCTGGATTTACTGTGAATTTCTGGGATTTTTATTAAGTTAAAAGACCAATCTTTAATCCCATTTTTCTGGTTCTGGCAGTTCTGATTTTTCAGAACTGACAGTGGCCGGTCGACCGGGTCGGTCGACCGGACGTGCACAGCGTGCACGCCAGTGTGCACTGGAGGATCGGCCGACCGGGCCGGTCGACCGCTCCAGAGAGCTTGCTCTCGGGAAACATCGGTCGACCGCACCGGTCGACCGACAGAGAGATTACTCTCTGCTCCAGTGGGACGGTCGACCGAGCCGGTCGACCGGAGGCTGCAACGGTCAGATTTTTGACCGTTGCCGGTCGACCGGACCGGTCGACCGGTAGCTCTGACAGAGCCCAACGGTCAGATTTTTCTGGCCTCTATAAAAGGGGGTTTTGTCATTGTTTGAAGCCAAGATTTTGAGGACTTCTTGAGCCAGTTTTTCCAGGTGATTTCAGAAGTTTTCTCCACAAAATAGAGTGCCAATATTTCCTATCAAAGGGATTTTATCAAGAGAGTGTTTATTGTGATTTCTTGAGTTTTTCCATCAAAAGTTCTTTCCTTGATTTCTCACACTACACTTGAGCATCCATTGAGCTATTCATCCAATAGGAGAGTGTTGTAGTGAGAGTTTTTTGTAAGGTGATCAAAGTGTTGTGATCACCAAAGAGATTTTACTTTGTACTTTGAGGAGACGGGCAAGTGTGCTCGTTGTGGTGTGGAGTTCGGGTGTGAACTCTTGTAGTGCGAGGTGCGGCCTCGGCGAGTCGGTGGACTTGCGTGTGTAAGGGACTTGGGAGTCCGAGGGATTGTAGGTGTTGCGGCACCAAGGAGAGATCCGGTTGGATCGTGCATAGTGGAAATCCTTCGTGTGTCGAAGGCGGGGATGTAGAGCAAGTGTGCTCGAACCTCGAAACAAACCCTTTGTGTTTGCGATTGCTCACTCTTGCTCTCTTTCTCACTTAGTCTCTTTTATATCTTGCATTACTTACATTGTCTTTACTTTACATGCTTGATATACCCTTGTGCTTATATTGTTATATACTTGCGTGGGATTGCTTGTTAACACTAGTATTCAACCAAGAGAGCCAACGCGGCACCTCAACCCATTCAAGGGGAATCTAGAGGAGCTTGTCCAGAGCCTCGCAAGGGGAATTCGGCAACACTCTTGTGTTATACATAAGTGTTAATTAAAAGAAGTTTAATTTGGTCAACTTAGTTTTAATTCCGCATTATTTGTTCATAAGTGACCATTAGATTAGCCATCACCTATTCACCCCCCCTCTAGGTGATCTTACAATTGGTATCAGAGCCAAGTGCTCTTGATATTGGGTCTAACAACCTAGAGTTAAAGATCCTCTTTTAGGCTAATCACAAGATTTGTACACACACAATGGACTTCATGTCACCACCCACCTTTGACATTCTTAACATCCAAATTTGGAAGGTTAAGATGTCTTTGTTCCTCAAAGGACTTGGCCTTAGTGTATACCTTGCCACAACTAATAAAGAATATTGCTTAAATGGTAAGAACATTGAGGCTAATGCAAAAGCCCTTCATGCTATTAAGTCAACCCTAAATGATGATTATTTATCTAGGGTTTCTAATGTTGAATCGGCTTTTGTAGTTTGGAACATCATCACCTCCCTTGGCGAAAAGGACCTATACTATGCGGGGAGCGATTCGGACGTTGGAAGCGACATCTCCAACGTATGCTATATGGTCCAAGGGGATAACCCCCTTGAGGTAAACTCCGAATCCGAGGATGAGGATGTTAATATGTCATATGATGAGCTTAATACATTTTGCCAATTATTGCTTGAGAAATATGACATGATTAAAAAGAATAATAAAAATTTGAAAAAGGAAATTGCTTGCATGCATAAAGAACATGACTCATATAGAAATAACATTGCATGCTTAGAAAAAGATAATGAAAGTTGGAAAAAGAAATTTGATTGCATGCATGTAGAAAATGATTCTTTTAGAAATAAACTTGCATGTTTAGAAAAAGAAAATGAGGATTTGAAAAATGAGAATATTTCCTTAATGTCTAAATTGAATGATTTATGTGAAGGGAACACTATTTTGAAGGATAAGATTGACTTGGTGGAAAAACAAAAGGAAATCGTTTTTCAAGAAAATAAATCTTTAAAAAGAAAATTTGTTGAAAAAGAAAAGGATAATGTTTTTCAAAAGAAAAAGAAAAATGATTCTTTATCTCACCATGCTTTACATGCCACAACTAATGAGATTAAGAATTTGAAAAATAAGATAGAAAATTTGAGCTCTAATTTGAGCACATGTGCATTCAATCATTCTAAGTTGGAATCTTTGTTTCAAAAGAAACAAGTTCCCCATGCTCATGCACATACACATCATGCTCATGCTTATGTTGCACATCACGATCACAATCACACTCATAAGCATCATGATAGGGTGTACACATGTACACATTGTGGCCGCAAAGGCCATTTAGCAAAATTTTGTTTTGATAAGAAACCTCATTTGTATTTTGCTAAGTATAATAGATTTTGGGATCCTTACAATAAAGCTAACCCCAAAGGACCCAAGAAAGTATGGGTACCAAAACCCTCACCCTTTGATTTTGATGTAGGTGAGGGCTCTCACAAAACGTGAGAGGATTGGTGCCTTGATAGCGGATGCAATGGACATGATGGACAAACTTTTGGATGCATTGCTATCAAGGAGCTTTGGTGGATCAACCACCATGCTAGGAGCTTTGGAGTTGGTAACAATTTCTAAACTCCTATTTCATTTATGTACATGCTTATTCATTCATAATATTCATAGCATGTTCATATTTTAAGATATTTTTGGTGTTTCATGTGGCATATACTAGTTTAAGTGTAGTTTCTATCAAAACTTGTATTATACATGTACAAATAGTGAACTACAATTGACTCATATATATTTGAACTTCATGCTCATTTGTGTCCACTATATGCATGTGTATAGGCTAGTTTTGATGATTCGGTCATTTATACTTGTTATGCCTATCTTTGATCTTACTTCATGTATATGTGTGTTTAATTCAAATCTAATAAATATACATGTATACCCCTTGAGTCATTTGCCTTCATGCAATATATATTGGACTCTTTTCATATTTGGGATATGTATGCATATTGTTAGAATTGGATAAACCATACATATACCATGAAGATTAGTATTTTAAATAAAAAAAAAGGATTTTTCATGTTTTTGATTCATACAACAAAATGTGATTTATGATCTTTTTGAGCTTGAATGACTATTTTCATAAAGCATTGCTAAATACAAAATACTTTATGAAAAATATATGATTTATTTTAAGATGAAAAATAAGATTTTCATGAGATTCATGCTTCACTTTCTATTTTCATGAAAATACCATTTACATAACCTTTGAACACTCATCTTTTATAATAAAAAATAATTTTTGAGCTTTATGGACTATGAGTGCTTAAACTTGTATGTATTTAGTATAATTCATGAATAACATATGATTTCATGTTTTTGAAGGATCTTTAACTAGTTTTTCAAAAATTATTTATAACTAGTTATTTATTCTTCAAATTTTGGTAGTGCTTAAACATAACTATCTTTTAAACCTACCAATTTTGGTTATGAGTATATACATGATTTACAGTGTTAATTTTATAATTGGTATATTACTCACATTTTGGTTCCTATATATGTATGCCCTAATTTTCAAATTGGTCTTATCTATTCACATACATATATATGATTTTCTTGTGCCTGCTTTACAATTGATTTACATTCTTAAAAGCACAAAAAGTTTATGCTAAGTTCACACCTTATATTAGCTATGCATAAGCTTATGAAAAATAAAAAGATTTTATTTTAGATCTTTCATTTGGTATCAATAGGCCTCAACTTCAAATTTGTTATATGATTACAATTGATATCAATATGTTTGAAACAAAAAAAAATTTTTTTTTGCAATGATAACTTGATATCACACATCTTCAAGTGCTATTTTCTATTGGTATCAAAATTACAAATTATGATTGGTTCAAAATTTGTTTTATTGGGAAAAGTTCAAAATTTTGTTTTGATAAAAAAAAAAAAATTAAAATGTTTTGTTTTGTATTTCCTATATGCAAGGAGAGCTTAACATCTCTCTTACATATAGATTCATGTTGAGTATATTATAAATTGAGGAGCTTAACATCTCTTCTTTATATGATATACGTGTGTAGGGGGAGCTTCACATCTCCTTCTATGCATTACATAGTTGTGTTGTGTGAATTAGGGCTTCACATCCCTCTTTCATGCAATGCACATTGTAGGGAAGCTAACTTAACGTCTTCCTCTTCATGAATGTATATCGCATATAAATCTTTATTGGTTGATTTGTATTTACCCCTTCTTGATTCTTTTGTTTTTGACAAAAAGGGGAGAAAAATTTGTTTTGATTTGCTTTTACTTTGAACCCTTTGTTGATGATTGACAAAAATGGGGAGAAGTATTTGTGATGTATTTGTGATATATGCATGATTTCCTTACTTAAGGGGGAGAAGTATTTGTCTTCCTTACTTAAGATTGTATAAGATTTGTATTTATGCATATATATATTTGTATTGCAAATAGGAGAAAAAGATTTTGATTTATGCTTGTTGCAAGTTTTATCTCCATACTTGCATACATATTCACGTGCCTCATTGCCTTATCTATTGCTTATTTGATATGCATGAGTTAAGGGGGAGCTTCTTTGAAGCTTTACTTTAATCCATGCATATATAACTTCATGAGTTTTGTCATCATCAAAAAGGGGGAGATTGTTGGCCCAAAGGCCTATCACTCTAGTTTTGATGATGATCAACTCATGAAGTTATGATTACTAATGATCTTGTGTTTAATTAGTGACAGATTCATCATCAAGATCTTAGTAGGTGTGGAGCTTCAACAAAGGATTTAAAGTCAAGTTGGAAGCTAGCACCGGTTGATTCACGAGCCTATGCATCAAGACCACATCTAGAGATGAGCTCGGTGGATTGCACTTGGACCAAGTCAAGAAGATGAGAAGACTTCAAGGGAAGACTTCAAGATCAAGACTTGTGTCTAGGTATAAGATTTTTATTTGTTTTAGTTAAAATGTAAAGGATAGAATAGATTGGTGGATTGCTCAAGTCATATCACACACACACTCTTGAGATTTAATTGTCTTTTCATAAAAGAATTTTTAGTTAGAAAAGACTCTTTCTTTTTGGTAAAAAGATTTTTCATTGGACAAAATACATGTCTTAGTTTTTGATGTTATCTATATACATATCTTTCAAAACCAAGTTTAGTGCTTTATGTCAAAAACTAGATATTTCATCTTGATTGTGTGGTGGATCATATCCATACACACTTTGCTTTATAAAGTTCAAAATATCTTGTTTTTGTATTTTGTGAAGTTATGGAAAAACAAGTTTTAGAAAAACATATTTTTATAAAAACAGTTTTTATTATGATTGAAACTATTTTTCTGGATTTACTGTGAATTTCTGGGATTTTTATTAAGTTAAAAGACCAATCTTTAATCCCATTTTTCTGGTTCTGGCAGTTCTGATTTTTCAGAACTGACAGTGGCCGGTCGACCGGGTCGGTCGACCGGACGTGCACAGCGTGCACGCCAGTGTGCACTGGAGGATCGGCCGACCGGGCCGGTCGACCGCTCCAGAGAGCTTGCTCTCGGGAAACATCGGTCGACCGCACCGGTCGACCGACAGAGAGATTACTCTCTGCTCCAGTGGGACGGTCGACCGAGCCGGTCGACCGGAGGCTGCAACGGTCAGATTTTTGACCGTTGCCGGTCGACCGGACCGGTCGACCGGTAGCTCTGACAGAGCCCAACGGTCAGATTTTTCTGGCCTCTATAAAAGGGGGTTTTGTCATTGTTTGAAGCCAAGATTTTGAGGACTTCTTGAGCCAGTTTTTCCAGGTGATTTCAGAAGTTTTCTCCACAAAATAGAGTGCCAATATTTCCTATCAAAAGGGATTTTATCAAGAGAGTGTTTATTGTGATTTCTTGAGTTTTTCCATCAAAAGTTCTTTCCTTGATTTCTCACACTACACTTGAGCATCCATTGAGCTATTCATCCAATAGGAGAGTGTTGTAGTGAGAGTTTTTTGTAAGGTGATCAAAGTGTTGTGATCACCAAAGAGATTTTACTTTGTACTTTGAGGAGACGGGCAAGTGTGCTCGTTGTGGTGTGGAGTTCGGGTGTGAACTCTTGTAGTGCGAGGTGCGGCCTCGGCGAGTCGGTGGACTTGCGTGTGTAAGGGACTTGGGAGTCCGAGGGATTGTAGGTGTTGCGGCACCAAGGAGAGATCCGGTTGGATCGTGCATAGTGGAAATCCTTCGTGTGTCGAAGGCGGGGCTGTAGAGCAAGTGTGCTCGAACCTCGAAACAAACCCTTTGTGTTTGCGATTGCTCACTCTTGCTCTCTTTCTCACTTAGTCTCTTTTATATCTTGCATTACTTACATTGTCTTTACTTTACATGCTTGATATACCCTTGTGCTTATATTGTTATATACTTGCGTGGGATTGCTTGTTAACACTAGTATTCAACCAAGAGAGCCAACGCGGCACCTCAACCCATTCAAGGGGAATCTAGAGGAGCTTGTCCAGAGCCTCGCAAGGGGAATTCGGCAACACTCTTGTGTTATACATAAGTGTTAATTAAAAGAAGTTTAATTTGGTCAACTTAGTTTTAATTCCGCATTATTTGTTCATAAGTGACCATTAGATTAGCCATCACCTATTCACCCCCCCTCTAGATGATCTTACAATATTTGCTTTTGAATGCTACTTTTCTATATCTTGCACACTTTGCACAAATCAATTCTAAGGGCAAAACCCAAGTCAAGATAAGGTGGGGAAGTCATTACCCTTTCTTATCCCACAAACCATCTCCAAGCACGCACAACCTAAGCCTAAGTAAAATCTGATAGACGTTGGCCTTAGGGACATCTCGAACTCATTAGGAGATTATCCTAAGGGGGAAGGTGTTGGAATTTGACTCCTGCCAAATCAGTGTCTAGGAAGGGGATTAAGGGCCGAAAGCCCGAAGGTTGGTGATTACTTAATTAAGGAACGTCTTTGACGGATAACCTCCCACCAATCTTGCCCTGACCTGGCTGATTAGCTTGTGGTCAAAGTCTGTATTATACCTCCAGTGGACAATCAACCAGTTAGGAGTTGTCTAGGTCAAGGTTACCTTAGAGTAGGCTTGGTTGTTTTCTCTTCTTGACTATTGGTGAACTTGTTTGTGATTGTGTTTGTGTATGCAAGTGTGGTCAAGAGACCCTAATTCATCTAGGTTAACTAGAAACACATCACCACCCAGGTTCGAAACAAGACCAGATTCGGTTATGGATCGACCGACATCTTTGCAGGATAGGTTCTATCCCATTAGAACATCACTTCCATCCTGCATCCAACTTTCATCGGTTGGTGAACACAACTTTGAGCTTAAGTCACAGTTCATCAATACACTCCCTAAGTTCCATGGCTTAGAGTCCGAAGATGCTTATTTCTTCATAAGAGAATTAGAGGAAGTATGCTTAATGATGAAAATCCCACACCTTACAGATGATGCTATTAGGTTGAGATTTGTCCCATTTGCTCTTAAGGACTTAGCCAAGAAATGACTTTACAGCTTAGCGGCCGGCTCTATCACATCTTGGGATGGTTTCATCAAGGTCTTCTTGAAGAAATTCTATCCAATCTACAAGGCCGCTCTCGTTAGGAAAAACATCATGCAGTTCAAGTAAGAACCTAGTGAACCGTTTTGGAGGTACTTTGAACGCTTCAAAGACCTCCTTGTCTAATGTCCTCATCATGGAATAGAGAAATTGCGACAGTGTCAAATTCTTTATGATGGTTTAGACTACTCGACCAAGACTCACTTAGAAAGCATGTGCCAAGGGGGATTCTTGCAGAAGGATGAGCATGAAGGATGGGATTTATATGAGAATCTAACTGAAAAGACTATCCAATGGGAACCTACTAGTGAAAGCTCTAGAAATCCAAACTCTATCTCTTCAAAAGGAGGTCTCCATTCGATTGAATCATCCATAGCTAACGAGGCTAAGTTAGCTAAACTAGCGAGAAGACTGGAAGCTTTAGAAACTAAGGAACCAAGTTCAGTCAATCATGTCAGCCCAGACCAATTTCTAACTCCGGGTAGTACTTATTGTCAGGCCATGAATCATGTGTTTGAGGAGTGTCCTGTATTTCAAGCTCACCAACACTTTTCTGAACCGATGAATACGGCCTTTTCAAGGTCGAACAATGATCCTTACGCTCTAACGTACAATCCTGGCTGGAGAAATCATCCAAATTTCTCATGGAGCCAACAAAATAATGACCATCCATGGTCAAACCATGCAAACCACTTCCATCATTCCAATAATTCTTCTAATCATCAACCCAACTTTTTCATTCACCCTCACAATTCTCCCAACAATTTTTCAAATTATCAACAAAATTTTCCCAACCAAGCTCCACCATCTTCCTTCCAGAATTCTCAACTCGAAAGGAGAATGACTGATTTTGAGAGAAACATGAAAAGGTACATGAAGAACCAAGATTCTCTCATGCAAACAATACAGAGGCTAGAGGGACAAATGAGCCAGTTAGCCAACCCACAACATGAGAGGCAAAAGGGTACAACCAATTATGAATCCCAAGAATTTACAACAAGCTCATTTGGTTGAGGATAATCACTGAATCAATGTAATGCTGTTCATACATTGAGGTCGAGAAAAAAAGTTGATAACTAAGTATCAACACCACCTAATCCTAGTCAGCACAATCACACTTCAGCATCCACCTCATCTAATCCCACTCCTCCTAAATTTGATGAATCTGAAAAAGATAAGTCAACCAGTCATGGGCACCAGCCTATAGCACCATTTCCTAATAGGCTAAAAAATAACAAGCAAAATCCACACATGGATAAGATAATTGAGATCTTTAATCAAGTGAAGATAAATGTGCCACTTCTTGATGCCATCCAACAAGTCCCATCTTATGCTAAGTTTCTTAAGGACATGTGCACCAAGAAGGAAAAGACTAATGTACCTAAAAAGGTCTTCTTAGCCACTAACATTAGTGAGCTACTATCGGGTCCGATCCCTGTTAAGTACAAGGATTCAGATAGTCTAACCATTACCTGCACAATAGGACAAGCCGAGATTAGTCGTGCACTTCTTGACTTGGGATAAAGTATCAACTTGCATTCTCAGTTTATCAATAACTCGGGTTGAGCGATCTTAGTCCAACTCGAGTCACTATCCAACTGGCTGACCGTTCAGTGAAAGTTTCAAAAGGGGAGATTAGTGATGTCCTTATCCGGGTTAGGGAGTTTATTTACCCTGTTGATTTCATAGTTCTAGAGACACAACCTATGTCTAACTCCAATCATAGGCTCAAACTCCTGTTATCCTAGGGCGACCATTTCTTACTACTGCCAATGCCATCATCAATTGTAGGAATGGATCCATGAGGTTAACTTTTGGGGACATGACTAGAGAAGTCAATGTCTTCAACCTAGAAAAACAACCTCGTAAGATAAGAGATCAAACATTTGAGCTAAACTTTGTTGAAAATAATTGTGATGAAAAGAGTGAAGATATAGAAGATGAGTCGCTGTTTCTTAATGGATTATTTAAGAATGAATGCGATTATCTTGATGAGAAGGCATATGTCGGAGATCCTAATGTTAAAGTACCCTTTAAAAAGGGAAAATTTGATTTGAATATCTTCACTTTCGATGAGCCAACCAATAATGTATCACATGAGAATATAGTTCAAGAACCTCCGATTGACATACTCTTTGAAAACCTCTTCGAAGAAGAACTCATGTGTTTGGATGAACCAACTAGGGATCTTTTGGTTAATTACACATCTCTAGGGGAAAGTGTTGACCTAAACTTTGAGGAGATATATGGAACTGAGTTAGAATTCTTAGGCATTCATAGTGAGGAAGTTCCAACTGAGAATTGTGATGGTGATCAATTTTTGAATAATGAATGTAGAATATGAGGAAGGAAAACCTAAAGAAGTTGAGACTGGGGAGGAAGAGAGCTAAAATGACAGAAAAATTGGCCTCCCCACTATGCCCTATAAAGAGGACCCATTGGAATGACGGGAAGAGAGCTAGAGGGATAAGACCGAAAAAGATCTAGGTGTGAGAGAAACTTGATATTCTACATATTCCTGTATAATATATGCACCTCTTTTACATTTCATTTCATGCATGTATACATTTCATTTCATGCATGTTAGAGCCCTCCCCCACACTTATCTCATGCATTGTCCCCAATGGGTCAAGTTTCTCTCCCCAATGGGACAATGCATGAGATAAGTGTGGGGGGAGGGCTCTAACATGCATGAAATGAAATGTATACATGCATGAAATGAAATGTAAAAGAGGTGCATATATTATATAGGAATATGTACAACATCAAGTTTCTCTCACACCTAGATCTTTTTCGGTCTTATCCCTCTAGCTCTCTTCCCGTCATTCCAATGGGTTCTCTTTATAGGGCATAGTGGGGAGGCCAATTTTTCTGTCATTTTAGCTCCCTTCCTCCCAGTCTCAACTTCTTTAGGTTTTCCTTCCTCATATTTCTACATTCATTATTCAAAAATTGATCACCACCACAATTCTCAGTTGAAACTTCCTCACTATGAATGCCTAAGAATTCTAACTCAGTTCTATATATCTCCTCAAAGCTTAGGTCAACACTTTCCCCTAGAGATGTGTAATTAACCAAAAGATCCCTAGTTGGTTCATCCAAACACATGAGTTCTTCTTCGAAGAGGTTTTCAAAGAGTATGTCAATCGGAGGTTCTTGAACTATATTCTCATGTGATACATTATTGGTTGGCTCATTGAAAGTGAAGATATTCAAATCAAATTTCCTCTTTTAAAGGGTACTTTAACATTAGGATCTCCGACATATGCCTTCTCATCAAGATAATCACATTCATTCTTAAATAATTCATTAAGAAAACAGCGACTCATCTTCCATATCTTCACTCTTTTCATCACAATTATTTTCAACAAAGTTTACCTCAAATGTTTGATCTCTTATCTTACGAGGTTGTTTTTCTAGGTTGAAGACATTGACTTCTCTAGTCATGTCCCCAAAAGTTAACCTCATGGATCTATTCCTACAATTGATGATGGCATTGGCAGTAGCAAGGAATGGTCGCCCTAGGATAACAGGAGTTTGAGCCCTATGATTGGAGTTAGACACAGGTTGTGTCTCTAAAACTATGAAATCAATAGGATAAATAAACTCCCCAATCCGGATAAGGACATCATTAATCTCCCCTTTTGAAACTTTCACTAAACGGTCAGACAGTTGGATAGTGACTCGAGTTGGACTAAGATCACCCAACCCGAGTTGTTGATAAACTGAGAATGGAAGCAAGTTGATACTTACTCCCAAGTCAAGAAGTGCACGACTAATCTCGGCTTGTCCTATTGTGCAGGCAATGGTTGGACTACCTGGATCCTTGTACTTAACAGGGATCGGACCCGATAGTAGCTCACTAATGTTAGTGGCTAAGAAGACCTTTTTAGGTACATTAGTCTTTCTCTTCTTGGTGCACATGTCCTTAAGAAACTTAGCATAAGATGGGACTTGTTGGATGGCATCAAGAAGTGGCACATTTATCTTCACTTGATTAAAGATCTCAATTATCTTATCCTTGTGTGGATTTCGCTTGTTGTTTTTTAGCCTATTAGGAAATGATGCTATAGGCTGGTGCCATGACTGGTTGACTTATCTTTTTCAGATTCATCAAATTTAGGAGGAGTGGGATTAGATGAGCTGGATGCTAAAGTGTGATTGTACTGACTAGGATTAGGTGGTGTTGACACTTGGTTATCAACTTTCTTTCCTTACCTCAATATATGAATAGCATTACATTAATTCAGTGATTGATCCTCAACCAAATGAGCTTGTTGTGAATTCTTGAGATTCATAATTGGTTGACTGGGCAAGGTACCCTTTTGCCTCTCATGTTGTGGGTTGGCTAACTGGCTCATTTGACCCCCTAGCCTCTGTATTGTTTGCATGAAGGAATCTTAGTTCTTCATGTACCTTTCCATGTTTCTCTCAAAATCAGTCATTCTCCTTTCGAGTTGAGGATTCTGGAAGGAAGATGGTGGAGCTTGGTTGGAAAAATTTTGTTGATAATTTAAAAAAATGTTGGGAGAATTGTGAGGGTGATTGGAAAAAGTTGAGTTGATGATTGGAAGAATTATTGAAATGATGAAAGTGATTTGCATGATTTGACCGTGGGTGGTCATTATTTTGTTGGCTCCATGAGAAATTTGGGTGATTTCTCTATCCAGGATTGTACGTTCGAGCGTAAGGATCATTGTTCGGTCTTGAAAAGGCCGCATGCATCGGTTCAGAAAAGTGTTGGTGAGCTTGAATTACAGGACACCCCTCAAACACATGATTCATGGCCTGATAGTAAGTACAACCCGGAGTTGAAAATTGGTTTGGGCTGACTTGATTGACTGACTTGGTTCCTTAGTTTCTAAGGCTTCCAGTCTTCTCGCCAGGTTAGCTAACTTAGCCTCGTTAGCTATGGATGATTCAATCGAATGGAGAACTCCTTTTAAAGAGATAGAGTTTGGATTTCTAGAGTTTTCACTAGTAAGTTCCCATTGGATAGTCTTTTCAGCAAGATTCTCATATAAATCCCATCCTTCATGCTCATCCTTCTGCAAGAATCCCCTTGGCACATGCTTTCTAAGAGGGTCTTGGTCGAGTAGTCTAAACCGTCATAAAGAATTTGGCACTGTCTCCATTTCTCTATTTCATGATGATGACATTGGACAAGGAGGTCTTTGAAGCGTTCAAAGTACCTCCAAAACGGTTCACTAGGTTCTTACTCGAACTGCATGATGTTTTTCCTAACGAGAGCGGTCTTGTGGATTGGATAGAATTTCTTCAAGAAGACCTTGATGAAATCATCCCAAGATGTGATAGAGCCGGCCGCTAAGCTGTAGAGCCATTTCTTGGCTAAGTCCTTAAGAGAAATGAGACAAATCTCAACCTAATAGCATCATCTGCAAGGTGTGGGATTTTCATCATTAAGCATACTTCCTCAAATTCTCTTATGAAGAAATAAGCATCTTCGGACTCTAAACCATGGAACTTAGGGAGTGTATTGATGAACTGTGGCTTAAACTCAAAGTTGTGTTCACCAACCGATGAAAGTTGGATGCAGGATGGAAGTGATGTTCTAATGGGATAGAACCTATCCTGCAAAGATGTCGGTCGATCCATAACCAAATCTGGTCTTGTTACGAACCTGGGTGGTGATGTGTTTCTAGTTAACCTAGATGAATTAGGGTCTCTTGACCACACTTGCATACACAAACACAATCACAAACAAGTTCACCAATAGTCAAGAAGAGAAAACAACCAAGCCTAATCTAAGGTAACCTTGACCTAGACAACTCCTAACTGGTTGATTATCCACTGGAGGTATAATGCAGACTTTGACCACAAGCTAATCAGTCAGGTCAGGGCAATATTGGTGGGAGGTTATCCGTCAAAGATGTTCCTTGATTAAGTAACCACCAACCTTCGGGCTTTCGGCCCTTAATCCCCTTCCTAGACACTTATTTGACAGGAGTCAAATTCCAACACCTTCCCCTTTAGGCGAATCGCCTAATGAGTTCGAGATGTCGCTAAGGTCAACGTCTATCAGATTTTACTTAGGCTTAGGTTGTGCGTGCTTGGAGATGGTTGTGGGCTAAGGAAGGGTAATGACTTCCCCACCTTATCTTGACTTGGGTTTTGCCCTTAGAATTGATTTGTGCAAAGTGTGCAAGATATAGAAAAGTAGCATTCAAAAGCAAATATCACCCAAGAATGTTTCCTAAACTATATGTTATGCATACATACCTTGTCTCCAGCTACCTTCAATAGTAATTATAAAATAAACGTAATTAGACAAATGTCTAGAATGCAAGTCTAAACGTTTTTTACGCAATTAACAATCACTCAAATTACTGTTGAATTAAAACAGGGATGGTGGATAGCAGATATAGTAAGAATATAACGTGCAAAAACTTAATTTTTTTGCGAGCAATATGTCCTGCAAAAAAGAGTTTTAGTAGTCCAATGAAATTTTCAACTTTTGTAACGCAATTTCTTGAAATTCTGTTTCCTACTTTCGAGAGTAGGGGCACAGAATTTATAAGTCTTCTCTTGCAAAGCTTGAATGCTAGATCTGAATCTTGAAGTCCCTGAAACAAGACACCAAACTTGTTAAAAAATAAATACACCATTCCCTCCCCGGCAACGGCGCCAAAAATTGATTGAAAAATCAAAGAGTTAAGAAATTACCGTGTAGCTTGTGGCTAACGGGTTGTGTCCACGAGGAGGAATACGATGAAAGCTTTTTGGTGTTTTGTTTAGTAACAAAGAATTGTGCTCGTTTTTTAATTGAAAAGATAATGGAAAGAAGGGAGATGATTAAAAGAGAAATTGCAACTTTGGAGTAGGCTTTGGAAAAGATGAATTTTGTATAAAGTTTAAAAAGTGATTTGTTATTTTTTAATGAAGAAAAAAATCTGGGCTCACTATCTCACTACTCAATGACATGTTCTTCAATTGAAAATCTTAATGCCTCTACTTGATCATAGGCAAAACTTAAGATTGATTCTAGAAAGTTTTAAGCAAAATACATAAGATTGTTGGAAAGGTTAATTCTTTTCTTTAAGAAATCATCTTGAGTTGAATGTTAAATCATCAAGAAGTTCAAGTATGAGATAAAAACAAGTTCAAGAGACGTTTTAAAAAGAGGTAGAAGTTAAAAATCCAAACCCATCCTCATGTGCCTTCAAGAACACTTTCAAGAAGAAAGGCTTAAGTTAGGCATGCGAATGATTCATTAGGTCTTTTTCATGAAAACCATTCAAAAAGAAGATGGATCAGAGAGAGGAGTAGTAGTGAGCCCAGAAAATCGATTTATCTACTCATGAAAAATAAAGAACAATGCAGTTTGGTTCAGTCAAGTTCGGTTTTTGAAACACAAAACTGATCATATTGCTAGAAGTAATGAGATAAATTTTCACCAGTTTTTGTTATGAACTATATGATTCACTAAATTGAATTTGGGTCGGGTGATATATAGGGTGAGAGATTCGGTTTGGTTCAGTCAAGTTCGGTTTTTGAAACACAAAACTGAAACCGAACCGAACTAGAGCGGTTCAGTTCGGTTCGGGTTCAGGTTTCAGTTTTTGGTCGGTTATTTCAGTTATAACCGAACTCTGCTCACCCCTAGGCTCTACATAAACTGTGAAAACATATCCTCTAAAGAAAGTTTTCTTTGATTGGGAGGGACATAGGGAGGGGCAGAGGGTGTTGCTGTGTATTGGTTTCCCTTATGAAATTAATTGTTAGGAGGTGGTCCTTGGATGATAGTGATCCTGCATATCCTTGTCCTTGAGAAGATTTCCAAGAAAGATTGGGATTGTTTCGCCATCCCAGATTGTACGTTTCACTGAAAGGGTTGTTTTTGGGGTTGGGCTTGCGAAATGTATTAAGTACATTTGCTTGCTCGGCTTTGATAATTGGCAACTAGGGGCATTGTTCAACTAAGTGGTCTTGACTGTCACAAAGGACACAAATGGGAGATATCACTGGATTAGATGGTTCGGGAGTCGAAGATTGAACTCCCATGGTCATCTCCAAAGCTTCAAGTCTTCGTAAAACTGATGTCATCTTGGCATCACTCTCAAAATTGAGGTTGACTCTATACATACCTCCCCTGTTGGTGGCAATTATGGTGGTGAGTTGCTTATCATCAACACTAACAAGTTCCCATTTTAGAGTGTTTTCTTCTACCTCTATAAAAAATCTCTATACATCATTGGCTATTTTACTAGTGAATGTTCGATTGCAAAGGGACTCAATCATGGTCTTATTTTAGTGGCTTAAGCTTTCATATAAAATTTGGATCAAACAAATTTTTTCAAATCCGTGGTGAGGACACCCAAGTAAAAGATTCTTAAATCTTTCAAAGTATGTGAAAAATGTCTCCCCTTTTTGATGATGAAAAGTGTTAAGGGCTTGACGTACAGAAGCGGTCTTCTATTTGGAGTAGAACTTTCTATAGAAGGATTCAACAAACCCTACCCAAGTGGAAATTGAACCAGACTGGAGAGAAAGAAGCAAAGCTTTGCTTTTTTTTTTCAGGGAAAAAGGGAATAACCTAAGTTTTAGAGATTTCTCCATCATCTGATTATATTTCATGGTCTCACAAATATCATCAAATTCCCTAACATGTTGGTATGGGTTCTCATTTGCTAATCCCCGAAAGACTGGAAGCATCTGTATCATACCGGATTTAATTTCAAAATTTGCCGAAAGGGCCAGCAAAGTGATATAGGAAGGTTAGGTGGATGTTGTAGGATACATGTTAATTCTTTAGGGTTATTTGATGGTTTTCATTAGCATCACCCATCTTAGCAATAGGGTCAGAGATAGTAACGGACTCTAATTGACTCTTAACACGAACAAACTTTCGCATGAACCAGGATACTGCCCTGAAGAAGGATTTTCTAAATCCAAGATAAGACTGCACATAAGATGACTCAATCAATCAATTCCAATCAAGTGTTTTCTTTATATTGAATTTAATTTGAAGGTAATCAATTTTTAACCACTAATCTTAAGAGAAATTTTTTTCCCTATTTAGACAGCTCCTAACTAGGTTGGAAAGATTGTGGGTTTACCAGCAAATCCGTTAAACAAGCGATTCAGCTCTTCCTCCAGGCCAGACACCGCTGTAATGACTAAGTCACCCTTTCTAAGATAAGAAAGTTCCTCTTTGAAAGCTTGAAAGTGTTCACCGGAGTCTTCCCACAATAGATCCACTAAATGAGCTCGAAATCCTAGTGGCCAAGTTCTAATTGGTTTTAAATTAGTTCAAACTTGAAAAAACTTATATGCGTTTGTGAGTTTTGAGCCAACGAATAGGTAATGAAATCCCGATCCTATGTGAGGGGGACAACTCATAAGATCTTTTTTTTTATGCAAAATGCACTAATGCAACACAATCAAGTCTAATCAAAAGCACTTCCAAAACCCCACTGATAGGAGATTCGTGGGTAGAATTAGAAAAATACCAACCTTTCCGATGACACTGAAGCAGGCAATTTTGTTTGCTTTATATATTTATTTATGCAGTTGCAATTAGCAAGCAAGCTCTTATTTGTTGTGCAAATCTTCACTTTGTTCATAAAAAAATCCTTGCCAAAAGACAATTTTGAAGTTAATTCGTAGGGATGAAAAAAAGAAAATAAATAAAAAGATTTTTTTGAATTTATTTTTTAAATAAAAACTAAAAAAAGATTAGACATTGATTTCAAAAACAGATTTTTCATGAGTCCTCGGTAACGACGCCAAAAATTGTTCATGATTCAAAAGTTGTAAAATTTTTATCGTTGTTTAAACCATGAACAAATAATAAAATCTTTCTTTGAAATCTTTTTAGGAGACTTATATAGTGGCAAAAATAAGATCGAATTCACAGAGACTTTTTTAGAGCTTGATTGTTAAAAAATATAAATCTAATCTTAATCTAATTGGAAAGTCTTTGGATGAAGGTTGGAGTTTTTATTCTAAAAATTAAAGTTCTTTAAGTATGAGAAATATGAAGTAAAAGAAGTAAAAAATAAGTACTCTCCGATGCGAAGACTAAGTACACAAAGTAATGGAAGAAGAAGGAAAATGAGAAAAGGGGAAGAGAAAGATGAAACCCAAAATCAATGCAAGTCTTTGGTTTTTTGTTGTCGCCTTGACGTCTCCCTCCTCCGAATGATATTGATGACAAGAAAAGAGAAGAACTAATAACTGAAAAGAGAAGAAAACATACACTAGATTGTTAACGAAAGCATAAGGTAGAGCATTAAATTAAAAGAGAAAACAACAACACAGAAATTATAAAAGTAGGTAGAAAAAGCTTAGACTGAAATGGTGCACGATCTTGATGGAAGAAGACTTAATTTCATTTATGAATTATTGTTTACAACTGTCCAATCTCGCATTACAACACACCGTTCTCGCTTTTCAATTAAACTTTACAGCCCATATACATTTTACTTTAGAAAATTCAGTATTTATAGAAAAAAGAAACAGCGGGAAGTGTATGAAGATAGGGGGAGCTGGCGCTCCCCAAGATTCAAATAAAATGCGACGAAAACGCGGCAAAAGCGGCATTTTCGCAACTGTATCCTGGCTATAGGGCTAGAATCTGGGAGCAAGCGTCCGTTGATTCATCTTCTATCTTCTTAGATTTTGAATATCTGCTTTAGATTTGATGATTTATCTCTTTATTCTCAGCGAAACTGATAATCTTATTCTAATTCATTTTTTCTTTGAATTTTGATGATATTATCTTATCTGATATATCCAATTTTCAGATAAATTAGATTTTAGAAACTTTGAATTTGAATCGATCCCTTTGCTTTTGAATTTTTGAGGTCTAAATAGATAAATCTGGCAGTCTCTCTTTTCTCCCTTAATTATCCTGCACACCACTAGACATAAAAATACATTAAATAGTAAAGTTTTATTATAAAATAAATACAGAGATGTGACACATGTGATATTAAATATGCAATGTACGTGTATGATCACCAGACGTACAGACCAAGCAGAAAATAGTTCATTCCATGTCCATTCCCGCAACTGGGCCTCGTCACAGGAACGAGGTTGCTTGATGAGCCCATTGCAAGAACTGAGATAGCTAGACGAATAGACTTCTAAATATTAGGAGTGCAGTAGGCAACACCACCTATTCCATCTTCTTCCTCCACTTAATGAAGGACAAAGAAGAAATCACTGTTTGCAGAACATAACAAGCCTTTAAAATAGCAAAGACTTTCAAAAGGCAGCCCGGATCCCTCCTAAGGAGTCCCATTCTACATATATAGGAGGAAGAAGCCCACGAGCCAACCTCCAAGGCTCCTAATCCCAAAGGAAGATGAAGCATCGCTCCACTTGGGATCCTACACGTGTCATAAAAGAAGAGACTCGAACCGTCGCGCTGGATGCGCCATACCTTCCTCGAAAAGCACCCACCTTCATCAGAGACAGTTACCTTCCCAATGTCGACACTTGAGATATGCAGCACCCACCTCGATCATAGTGCTGCATGAAAGGCTGTAGCTAGATCGGTGCAGAACTGGGTGTAACGCACATTTAAGACCTTGCCAAACCGTATTGCTGCGCACGCCACTACACGACGAACTCCAAAGCAAAAATGAACACCTTGAGTTCAGGTTCAAAATTTTCTTATTTCATTCTGCTCCCCTATCTACATTGGAGACTCCGGGAACCTGAAATCTCCCGAGGGAGCGTTCCCGACCTTTTCTAAAGAAGGAAGCAGAGGGACATCCTTAGTGGTCACTTTCTGACTCGCCTGACATCACGACATGTGTCAATCCAGCCTCGTGTGGATATGCGACGCGTGGTTCCTTCTGAAACGGTTAATCTGAAATCATCACCTTATTTGGATTACGAATGGGTCGGGAGATTAACATAAGAGGCAGATCTGATTACAGAGATCTCTATCTTTAAGCCCAATCTTAATTCAAATAAGGTAACAACCTCCTGGGAACAGTTCATCCTTATCTACAGTTGAGCCCGGATCACCAGATGTAGATGAACTCTATCCTACACCAATTCAAACTGGGGTGTTTGGCTAAATCTTAAGCCAGATAAGGGATTTAGGCATTCGAATTGAGCAAGACTCCCTAGCTCTATCTATTGGACATGATTTGTATAAATAGAGGATCCCTTCCAATGGGAAAGAGGACCTCACATTCACCTGAATCTAGAAAATCCTACTGTAATCTCCATTGACATTGTGAAAATTTTCTCTTCCTCTCTGTGGTTTTTCCCCTCTTCAAAATTTTCATGTAATTCTGTGCGTTTGCGATTGCGTTTTTCTGCGATTTGATTACGTCTACTTTCCTATTTTGGTGCATGGATTGATTCCCTAGGAATTGCTCACTGCATCCATGAAGGATGATATGGTGAAGTTATGCTACAAACAATCTATTTTTAGACTTACAAGGTTGAGTACAAGTCTAAAACACTAAGTGGCTTGTAGGTTGTATGCATCAACTAGTTAGGAAAAACAGTTTAGGAATCAAAAAGTTATGTAAGTTTTAAATACATCTCTTAAGAATATGCCTTCATTCCTTCTATATTGGAGTTATTTTTACATAACTCAATATGTAAATTTCTTCTTCTTATTGAGGATTTGCTACCCTTAATTGTCTACTTTGATAAGTTTTATCGAAATGAATTAAGAACCAAATTAGAACTTTGATCCTCGTGTAACTGTGAGGAACAACATAACTCTCTTGGCCTTGCAATGAGAGAATTATATTTTCACTTACGGACATCTCATTGTGTCTAGCCTTTTCGAAACAATTAACCTTTCAAATCTCAAATGATCAGTTGCTTCAAACATCTAGACTATTGAACTCTATTCGATTAAATTTGATGCTTTTCTTACAACATTTTAACTTATGTGATGGTATCAAGTCTATTAGTTGTTCATGACTTCAAGTCCAATCATTTTAAGGGTCGGGTGAGTGGACTAGAACTCCTAATTTAATCAAGTATAAATAGTAAGCAGAATTGAATATAAACTAGTGAGTAAGATACTACTCAGTTGTGTGTAATAATTTTGATGAAACGCGATAGGGAATGTTATTTGAGTGTGACCTAT
The DNA here is from genome assembly GCA_038442645.1 of Agave tequilana. NCBI lineage: Eukaryota > Viridiplantae > Streptophyta > Magnoliopsida > Asparagales > Asparagaceae > Agave > Agave tequilana. Next base: position 119,112 of record JAVJIF010008281.1, on the reverse strand, counting down.
TGAACTATCTATAATTAACTGTTATGCAAATATTAAGAACATGGATTGCTAAATTAATCAAACCAAATATTGAATGTATGGAATGAGAATCCTAATTAATTATGAGACCTAATTATATAATCAAATATTGAGTATTGATAATGTTAACAACTGTTTAATGTGTTGTTAGATGACTGGCATGAATGCGGATGTCATGTATGTTTGAGCAGTGCACTTTAGAAATTGTATTAACTTTACCATATAGTATATATTTTGTGTGTGTGTGTGTGTATGTATGTGTGTGTGTATATGTGTGTGTGTGTGTGTGTGTATATATTTATGTATATATATATATATATATAATATATATATATATATATATATGTATATATATATGTATGTATATATATGTGTATATATATGTGTATGTATATGTTTGTGTGTATGTGTGTGTGTGTGTGTGTGTGGGGATATATATGTGTGTGTGTGTGTGTGTGTGTGTGTGTGTACATACATACATACATACATACATACATACATGTATGTATGTGTGTATGAATGTATGTATATATGTATATATATATAACACCACGATTTTTAAAAATCCTAATTAACGCTTTAATCCTCGATTATAAGATAATACCCGGTAACCAGAGTTATAAATTCAGTGGTAATGAAATTATTAGTTAATATATGATTATACTTCGAGATAACACCGTAGTTAGAACCGATAATTTTGGTGATAACAATTTGTTGGAATTTATTATGACATGGCAAATAAATGAATTAGTGTTACAAAATGCAAATTTTGATTTATATTATGATAATTTATTCGGTTATCCATATGACTATAATTTTGAAATGAATTAGTGGGAATTGGAAATAAATAATTTCTTATAAATAATGAGTTGTGTATATATTTTTAATTGTGTTAAATGTAAGGATATATGTGTGTATGTGTGCACGTGTATCTGTGTGTGTGTGTGTGTATATTTATGCATACAGGGATGAAGGGGAGGGTTCAGAAGGGGAGACGTGTCCTCCAGAAGGTCCTGAAACCATGAAGCCTCACCAGCAAAAGGAACTCCCATTCCCAATGGTTCAAGACAACCCTGAACAGAAAGACTTGATGGAGGAATGTAGGATACAAAGGTCTGAGAAACAAATGTCACCAAAAAAGGCTAAAAACAAGAAGACTGTTGCTAATCCCCCTCGTGAGCCCTTGAGGAGGAGTGAGAGGCATACTAAGGGCTCTTTAGTCCTTTAATATGTCTATCTTAACCTGGAATGTGAGAGGTCTAAATAAAAAGGAAAGAAGAAGAGATGTAATTCAACACATACCAATACAACAACCATCTCTGGTAGCATTGGTGGAGACCAAGGTTAAGGAAGGTAAACTAAAAAGAGTGGTGAAATGCCTGCCCCATGGTTGGTCCTATGAAAATAACTATAATGCTGCCCCTGTTGGCAGAATATGGATAGGTTGGAACACTAGAGTGTGGAGCTGCAAGATGGTGGCCTCTTCATATCTCAGCAAAAAACCATCCAGACTGAAAATGTGGGGGTCTAAGACTGTTTCTTACTTTTGTTTACACCTCAAATAGCCAAAGAAAAAGAGAGGACCTCTGGTCCACACTGGTTCAATTAAGCAGCATTACAAATTCTGCATGTGGGCTGTTATGGGGGGCTTCAATTCAGCTAGGTTCATGTTAGAAAAGTTGGGAGGTGACAAGCTTGCTCCTTTTGGATAACTGTATCAACCAATGCACACTCTCTGATCTTAGCTGCTTTGGGTCGACTTGGTCTTGGACCAATACCTCTGTGGGAGCCAACAGAATTAGCTGTAGATTGGATAGGATTTTGTGCAACGAGAACTAGATTGACACAATCCCGTACTCCTATTATGTGTATCCCTCCATGGCTACTAGCAGCCACTCTCCCATGCTCCTGCATCTCCTAAAGCCCTACAACTCAGGACCCAAGCCTTTTCGTTTCTTTACCTACTGGTCCCGTTGCGAGGGATGTAAGGAAGCTACTGTAAAAGCCTGGCCAACTACATCTAAGGGGTTCCCATTATATCAAGTGGTCAAAAAACACAAGGAGAGACAGAAAAAATTGAAAAGCTGGAGGGAGATGACAACATCAGCGATAGGATCTTATCATTTAGGGAGCAACTGCATACTATCCTAGAGGTGTTAACCCCTCAAGCGATCAACTGCACCTAAAAGAAAAACTCTCAAGAAGAAGCTGGACAAATGGTTTTGCTTTGAAGAGGAGCAACTCAGACAAAAAAGTAAAGAGACTTGGCAAAAGCTGGGAGACAAGAACACAAAATTCTTTTATAATGCAGTAAAAAATGAAACAACATAGAAATAAGATTAAATAACTTATTAATGGCAAAGGCGAGGTTGTTCAGAACTTCTCAAGACTTTGTGATGAAACCCCCAAGTTCTATTATGAGCTATTCAACCAGACAAACTACAACAAAACTCTCTCAAAGTTGGTGGTCAAGAAGCAACTACCTCAAAGCTAGGAGCTTGCTGGTGAGAGTTGTCTCTGCAGAGGAGATAAAATATGCAGTCTTCCAAATGGATCCGAAGAAGGCCCACGACCAAATGGCTTCAATGCCTTTTTCTTTCAGAAGTACTGGGTCATTGTGGGGGAGGATACCACAAAAGCAGTGATGAACTTCTTCAACAGTGGGAAGCTACTCAACGAGGTAAATCATAATTTCATCACTATCATTCCTAAAGTTGCCAACTCTTCTAAACTTGCAAACTTTAGGCTTATATCTTGCTGCAACATTGTGTACAAGATCATCTCTAAAGTATTACGCAATAGACTTCAAGTTATTATTAATGGCCTAGTTTCTCCAAATCAAAGTGCCTTCCTCAAAGAGAGACACAAATCAGTGATTGCAATCTACTGGCACATGGATAGTAAGAGACTTTAAGAAGAAAACTTCCTCGAAGTTTGTTGTCTCAAAATTGATTTACACAAAGCATTTGATAGCGTCTACAGAGGTTTTGTCTATTTCATCAAGGAGTGCATGGGAATCCCACAGGGACGAGAGGTGATAGAAACATTAAAGGTATGTCACGTTAGTATTAATGAGTTCTTCTTTATTTCAAAAGAAAAGAAAACAAAACTAGAAGAAGAAGGAGAAGACGATGAAAACATAAAAGAAATGATAATGAAGTTGTTGAGAAAATGGTTTTGAAAATAAAGATAAAAAAGGAAAGAAAACTCATGCATCACTCACTACTAATTGCTCCCACTAGTCACACTAACATCCTTATTGATAGGTGCCCCACATTGGATCCTTGGCAACACTAGGCTTGACTTCAAGAAGTTTTTCAAAGTATAACCCATAAGATTGTTCTTCTCCCTCGACCTTACTTCACAAGGCAAACTTGAACGTCAGCCCACCAAGATCCATTAGAAGGCAAGTATGGAATGGGAGCAAGTGCACAAATTGTATTAGCCAAAGGGGAGTGGATGAAATTAAACTTGCATCACAAGCAAGCTAAGGCAAACATTAAATTATCAAAAACTATTAGAAGCAAGTATGAAATAAGAGAGTTTGTTGTAAGTTAAGTTAGAACCCATCATCATGAGCCATCAATGACTCTTGCAAGAATAAGGCCTTGTATGATATTATTATGAGATTCATGTAGGTTATCAATCAAGAGTTAGAGAATTAGTAGTTTAGTAGTGAGATCATCATGAGAGAAAATCTAGGTAAGAATCTTGTAGAAGTTAGAGAAGAAAATAATAGAGGGAAAGGAGGAAGTTTTCATAGAGTTGTCACTCATCTATTACATCAACACTCTCTTTCTCCTATGAATCAATCTCTGCCTAATACAAGATCTAGAAAAGAAAGAAAAATATAAAAGAAGAAGAAAATCCTACACTAAGCTACACTAAAGGAGAAGAAACCCTAATCCTGGCCTCCTCCCTCGCATTCTGGCCATCAATGCAGTATTTATAGAATATAGAGAGCTGGGAATCCTCTGGAAGAAACTACGCGTCGAAGATCGGCTTTTGGCCCTGGTATTGCCGCAAAAACGTGACAAAAGCTGTGTTTTCACGGCTTTATCAGGGCTAAAGGCCCTGATCTTTTGCAAGTTGTCTCGTTTAGCTTCGAGATGCATCTATATATACTTCGTTTTGCGTGATTTGAATCCATATTTCTCCAGAAATGACTTCAATATGGGAATCCAATGTGTTCTTCTAGAAGCTCTTTACTTGGTCTCCAAGAAACCTGAATTAATTAACCAAAATGGATTTAATTAAGCTCTTATTGTAACTTTGCCCCTATACACTTGTTTATCTGCATAATAGACCAAAACATGTGTAAGAAACAGTATTTTATTTATAATTTGGCAGGAAAATACGATATAATAATGCAGATTTGCAGACTAATCACACTTTTACATTTAGCTTTTGCTCATCTCGAGCAAAACAAGAAAAGAAAAACTAAATTAAGAATGTTATTACACCATTTTTACAAGTAACGCGATTAACTGAGCATGTGCAACAAGCCTTTAAACCTATATGTTACCTCTAGAGGAGGAGTTATAGTCTCCTGAGGGTTTTCAGCTAATTATACCCACAAATTCATAATGAAAGAAAATAAATATTAGTATTTTGAAAACACATTTTGAAAGAGAGAAATTTTTTCAAATAATTTTTGCAAAAATTAAGTGATCTAAGATCTTAGGTTAACCGAAACTATTCATTCCTAACTTGAGTCTCCATGCAAGAACTTGTTATCAATCTAGGTTAAAAAATCAAGACTAAATTGATCATTTGATATTTTTTTAAACCTTATATAATATGCACTTGTGTATTTTGGGATATAACTTGGACTATGATACCATCTATTTATTTATTTATTTTTTATATGTTTTTCTTTAGTTTTATTAGGCTTTCTAGTCTACCCAAGTAGCGAGTCTTTAACAGATTACTTTCGACCATATGGTCTTAAGGCACCAGATGAAAAAATATTCCTCAGGCTTAAGCACTCGAATAAATAGGGCCACAAAACTAGAGGGCTTATTGTTTTGACCACTGTTAGAATTGACTAATCATACTTCCTAAAGCATAATTAGTGGCCAACTATTTATAATATATATGTATATTTTTTTTCTTTATAAGGGTATTTAAGCCTTTGTTTTAATCCCTCAATGTATAAGTGCATATGTATGTCAAAGGCAAACAATTCAAGATCAAATTATTTTTCTAATATTTCTTCCTTACATTAAAAATCAAACAATACCTCTTATTTTTATTCAAATTAAGAAATCATAATCAAAGCTTCCCTAATTCCTAAGATCAACCTAATTTTATTAAAATGGATCAAATCTGTTTCTCTTTTTTCAAAAAGTTTGTTAAGAAAGGAAAAACTCTATACAAAAGATAAAATTCTAAGAATATCCTAAAAGAAATGAAAAAGAAGAAAAATCTAAAAACTTCATGTTAGTAAACCCTCCCCCACACTTATCTCCTGTATTTTCCTCAATGTATCATGAATGTATGTATGTATGAAAATACAGAGGTGACAAAAATTCACCTCAAGGTGGTAGTTCTGTGGAGATCTGATTGGTATATAAAATGTGACCCAATCAAAAAAATATAGAGTTCGCAGGAACCCACCAGTGACCTTTCTATTATAACCCAGTAATTGATTGTATGTATGTATGACTTTTATTAGAAAATTTACCCTATCAAATTTTCAATTTTGAAAAATAATTTCTGAGTCATTTTTTTATGCACCTTTATCTCAGAATGGAATGTGATATAATGAAATGATTGATTTGAGCTCAAGAAGTGTATGAACTAATACCAACTCAGAAAATTAACTAAAATCAAGCGAAAATTCTAGAGTCAAAATTGGTTCAAAAATTGGGTCCAAACCAAGAATTTATTTTCCTTCAATGGAATGTGACTTTGTAAGATTGGTGATTCAAGTTCAAGAATTACAGGCATGAGAATTAAAATCGACTTGAAGATATTGCTCAAATTAGGTAACAACACAGGAGTTGATATTGATTCAAAATTTAGAATTGAATCATAAAATTGAGGCTCGGGGTCACAATCCTGTTCGAGGTCAATTTCATAAAAATGAAAACTTACTAATTTATTAATGAGACTCTCAAAAGTTAGGTATTGGTCTAGTCCAAGACGTTGATCTTGAAAGATTGGTGATTCAATTTCATGATGTACGGGCACAAGATTCAATACTGACTCAGAAAAGTGATTAAATTCAGATAAAGATACCGGAGTCAATATTGAATCAAGAAGTGAAATTAAACTACCAAGTTAAGGTTCAGGATCACATTCATGATCAAGTTTAACTTCAGGAAAAGGATAACTTGCCAAAATGTCCATGTAGTTCTCAAGATTTTGATGTTGGTAAAGTTCAAATGGATGTAATGAAATTGAATCTTGATTTTTAAAACACCATGAATCTTGATCGATAGGGTTAGAGAATCAGGATTGGTCAAAAGTTAGCAAGAGAGAGTTACCTCATTCCTAATGGTGTTGACCAATTGACTTATTTATGCTTCTAACCTACCAATAGATTGGGTTAGAATATTTTGAGTCTGAATCATGTCTTTCATACTCTTTTCTAATATAGCCAATTCTTATTGAAAATGTGAGTAGGAAAGTTGAAAATTTTCATTTTATGAGTCACAAAGATGTTGAAATTATTGCTCGGACTCATGCAAGAGTTCCATACTTAATTCCAAGACTGATAGTTGTTCATTCTGAAGAGGTGGGATTAAATATGAATCTTGAAAATTTTATGGAAATAGGGAGACCAGCATGTTTTGAAATTGTCGCTCGGCCTCCTGTATGGCTTCTATACTCTTTTCTAACATGAATTTTTCTTTAGTCGGTGGCTCTGAAAAGGAGTATATGAAGAAAAATTAGGGAATAATTCTGAATAAGGTGATTGAAAAGATGACTCAAGGGACGTGAATCCCCATTGACTCTGTAAAGAGTGAAGATTATTTTGAAAATTTTGGTCATAAGATTGGAGGTATGGATTATATTGAGTCGAATAAATTCAATCTACTATATGTGTAGATCACCTAGAGGGGGTGAATAGGTGATATGCTAACCTAACGCAAAATAATGCAAAATTAAAAACTATTATACACTATAACTATCACACAATGTATAACTAAAGAGTGAAGCTGAATTTCCGATGAACGGCTCTGAACTTCTCAAGATTTTAGATTAAGAGTTGAGGTGCAACTATAACTTTCTTGGTTAAATACAAGTGTGAGCACAAACACAATATCAAACAAGTGAAGATATGAACAATATAAGAGAATGCAAGATATCAAACAATTCCAAGCATGTATAACAAATATGCATAAGTAAATATTAAGCATAAAAATATGTGAACAATATGAGCATGAAAGATATAAACACAAGTGAGTTGAGAGAGAGATAAACAATCACAAACACAAGAGAATTGTTAAAAGGTTCGAGCCACTTGCTCTACATCCTTGCCTTCACCGCAATGAACGTTTCTACTAAAAACGATCCTGCAAGATCACTCAGTGCTACAACACCTATAACGAGCTCCCTCAAGAACTCTTAGACCGGTAAGTCCCTCACTTGTTCTCGGAAGAACAACACACGATACAAACCCGCAAGCTCACCGATGCCGCAACCTCCAACTCCTTCTCAATACAAAGTAGAATACTTTGTGATCACTTCTTGATCACAAACAAACACTTTCACATGTTAGGATCCTTAAGGATGGATATAGCAATGGATAGATCAATCTGTATGAGAAAGCTAGATAGATTTTGTGGTGATAAACTCAAGAAACTTATTTTAAAAAGGTTAAGAGAAATACTCTTGATAAACTCTCCATTTGATATGAAAGTTAAGCTCAAAAACTTGTAGAGAAAACTCTGCTGAAGATACGAAAATTTGATCTCAAAAACTTGTAAAAATCTTCTTCTCCATCTCGACTTGATCTAAACTTGATTCATGAGCTAGACTCCTCTTTGATTACTTGATGCGATTTTGAAGCGAGAGCTCTTGAATGAACATGTGATAGGTTTAAAACTTGACCTCGAATCTTTTGTTGAATCTAAACACCGACTAAGATCTTAATTGAATATCTGAAACTTAATAAATACAAGATCATTAGTACTATAACTGCATGAGTTAATCATCATCAAAACTAGAGTGATAGGCTATTGGGCCAACAATCTCCCCCTTTTTGATGATGACAAAACGCATGAAATTATATATGCATGAATTAAAGATAAGCTTTATAGAAGCTCTCCCTTAACTCATGTATAGCGTAAAACATGTAGATATTTAATGAAGCTCATAAACAAAACAAACATCAACATATATGCATAAGCAAAAACATGTCATGCATATATAAACTCTAAAATTCTCTCCCTCTTTTTGTCAATTCATCAACTTAGGGGTAAAGAAAAACAAGGTAAATATATCTGATATAAATTTATGAAGATGAGAGACATCAAGTTAACTCCGCTTGCATACATGCATTATATGGAGAAGGGATGACTAAATCCTAATCCACATAAGCATAATATACAATATATAGGTGGAGATGTTAAGCCTCCATACACACATGTAACACGCCAAACTCTTCTTTATATACTACACTCATCATGAATCTATATATAGAGGAAATGTTAAGCTCCCCTTGCATAAAAGCAATACATGTCAAAAAAAAATTTGAAAACCAATTAAAACAAATTTTAATACCACTTGTTGAAAATCACCTAGAGGGGGGTGAATATGTGATAATGCTAATCAATACACAATTAAAAATATGATGCAACAATCGTCCAAAACAAGACTAGAAGCCGAATGCCCTTGAAGGGTTCTGAACTCCTTCCTCGTAATTCCTCTAGATATGAGTTGGAGGTGCGCAATGCAATCTTGTTGTATGGGACTTTGATTGACAATATAAATAAGAAACAAGAGAATATTGTAATGAAAATAGAGAGCAAGTAATAGAAGCAATGAAAGTAAAGCAAGAAGCAAGAGCAAGTAAACCAAACGCAAACACCGAGAATTTTTTCGAGGTTCGAGCACCCAACTCTACGTCCCCGCCTTCATCCAGAAGGATTTCTAACCACTATAACTTCATAAAGAGGTTACAATTACACCGGAGTACCCAACTCCACAATCTCAAGTACAAGTAACTCTTGGTGATCAAAAGACCACAAACTCTCTCTTGAAAAATTCTCTTCCCTTACAAAATCCTTGTAGAACAATGAGTAGGATTGAAGCTCTAGTATGTAAGTGGAAAAAGAAAATGAAAATCAGAGAGTTTTGAAAAACACTTCAGAAAATGAGAGAGAATTTCAGCACAAAAACCAAGAACTAAATCTCTTTTGAATGCTTAAGCTTTTGAAACTTTTGTAAACTTTGTTGTGAAGAAATCTCTCCCTAATCACCCCTATTTATAGGAGAGGGCTAGGGATTAGGGAATAAACCCACTTAATGCTAATTAGAAAGTATTAGGTTCAAAAAATATCATTTAAACACTTTTATGAAAGAAAAAGACAAAAATAAAACAAGTTTAAAAAGTAGCCGTTACTGTTGAAATGACTCTCTCGGTCGACCGGTCGGTCGGCCGGGGTTCAAATAAAATAGCCATTGCGGGCTTCCGGTCGACAGCCCGGTCGACTGTGCACAAACAGAGAGCAACTGCACTTCAGTTAGTCGACCGGTCCGTCGACCGAAGGGCTTCGGTCGACTGGTCGGTCGACCGAAGGGCTTCGGTCGACCGCCCGGTCGACCGTGAAACGTGACACGGATACGCACCAACTGCCAGAACCTCGATCAACTGGGTCGGTCGTCCGATCTGACCTGACTTAGTGTCGGTGGACCGGTCGGTGGACCGGCTCTGGTCAAAAATCAAAACTGAAACAGAATTTTGAGGAGTTTTGAAATTTTAACAAAATAGTTTTGATTAGAGATATATATAAAACATAAAATTGAGTTTGTAATCAAAAGACTTTGTATTAAAATATTTTGTATATATATTTATAGGGAATATTTCTAGGAAAGACATGTGCACAAAAACGTGTGTGTTGGAATATGGAGCTTAAAACCTGTTCACTATTCTTTAACAAAACTATAAAATTAAAAACAAATCTAATGAAGTCTTCTTGAGCCATGCAATGCCTTGCTAGAGCCTTCTCTTCTAAGTTCCTTCCTTGATGTGCCATAAGCCTTCTTTACTACATGAACCTAGAATTTCTTGCAAAAGCTAAGCAATGGCCTCTAAATATGGTACTAACTTGAAACTTATCTTGAACAAACTTATTAGTACCAAATAGCTCTTATTTGTTTTGTTATCATCAAAACTCTAAACAAAAGAAGGAGAGTGTAATCTTTTGGGCCAACAATCTCCCCCTTTTTGATGATGACAAGAAATAGGCTATGATAAAAATACAAGAGAGGGTGTAAGCTCCCCCTCAAATTATGCTATATCAGTCAAAGAAAAACAAGCAAAAACCATAGGACTAAAAACCATTGGATATAGAACACTTGCAAAACACTTAAACTTAAGTACAAGAATTCATAAAAACACATCAAAAACCAAAAACATATATAAACTCATATGGAACCAAAACCATATGAACTCATATTTCCATATATAAACTCATTCTCCCCCTTTTTGTTGTACATCAAAAAAGGTTAAGAAAACATTTTTATTCAATAACACAAACATTAAGTTCACCACAAATAAAAGAAAATCTAGCAAAATCAAGTGGTTTAGTGAAAATATCGGCAAGCTGCAAATCCGTGAAAACATAATCAATATCTATATCACCTTTCTCAAAATGATCTCTAAGAAAATAATATCTAATCTCAATGTGCTTGGTCTTACTATATTGATTTGCATTCTTAGTCATATGTATAGTACTAGTATTATCACAAAATATTTTTATATGATTATAATGCAAATCATAATCAAGGAGAGTATGTTTCATCCAAAGGACTTGTGCACAACAAGCCCCCACGGCAACATACTCCGCCTCGGCGATTGACAGAGCTATGGAATTTTGTTACCTAGAGGACCATGAAACAAGACAATTACAAAGAAATTGACATGTCCCACTAGTACTCTTTCTATCTACTCTACAACCCGCATAGTCGACATCCGAATAACTCGTCATTGAGAAATCTCCAGTTTTCGGATACCAAAGACCTATTCCAATTGTGCCCTTAATATAACGAATGATGCGTTTTACCGCAATGAGATGGCACTCCTTAGGACACGATTGAAATATAGCACAAAGACACACACTAAATATGATGTCCGGCCTACTTGCCGTCAAATACAACAAACTTCCTATCATGCTTCTATACAACTTAATATCAACACATTTACCTTGGTCATCCTTATCAAGCTTGGTTGTAGTTGCCATGGGAGTGTTGCAAACTTTTGAGCCTTCAAGTCCAAACTTCTTTACGAGTTCCTTTGCGTACTTGGCTTGACATATGAAATTCCCATCTTGCAATTGCTTGATTTGGAGTCCAAGAAAGAAATTCAATTCACCCATTGAAGACATTTCAAATTCACATTGCATAACCTTTTCAAACTCCTTGCATAAAAACTCATTAGTAGAACAAAAAATTATATCATCAACATAAATTTGCACTATTAAAATGTCACCATCAACATGCTTAGTGAATAAGGTTGTGTCTACTTTGCCTTTAACAAAATCATTTGTAATGAGAAAACTAGAAAGCCTTTCATACCAAGCTCTTGGAGCTTGTTCCAATCCATACAAAGCTTTATCAAGTTTAAAAACAAAATTAGGATGAACATGATCAACAAAACTGGGAGGTTGTTTAACATAAACGTCTTCATTATAAAACCATTTAAAAATGCACTTTTCACATCCATTTAAAAAAGTTTAAAATTTTTAAAAGATGCAAAAGCTAGTGTCATCCGTATGACTTCAAGCCGTGCTACGGGTGCAAAGGTCTCCTCAAAGTCAATTCCCTCAACTTGAGTGTAACCTTGGGCCACTAACCTAGCTTTATTCCTAATGACATTTTCGGACTCATCCATCTTGTTTCTAAAGATCCACTTAGTACCAATTATTGGTCTATCGTGGGGCCTATGAACAAGGTGCCAAACTTTGTTGCGCTCAAATTGATTGAGTTCCTCTTGCATGGCTAGCAACCAATATGAGTCCGCTTCGGCTTCGAGAATGCTTTTGGGTTCAAAATGAGAAATGAATACAAAGTTACCACATAAGTCATGGAGTTTGGAGCGAGTTGTTACCCCTTTAGAGACATCACCTAAAATGAGTTCCTTGGGGTGATTTGTAGCGTATCTCCAATCTTTAGGAAGCGGTTGAGAGCTTTCCTCTTTATCCTCTTGAACATCACCAATGGGTTCTTGCTTTTCTTCTTGAGCGGGTGAGTCCTTCAAGGATAGTCTCTCCATGTCTTCACCTAATGGGTCAATCTCTACAACATTCTCAACAACCACATCAGATTCTTCAAATTTAACATGCATGGATTCTTCAATGGTAAGGGAAGATTTATTGAATACTCTATAAGTTTTACTAGTAGTAGAGTATCCAACAAAGATAGCTTCATAAGCCTTAGCATCAAATTTACCCAAGTTATCTCTAGTATTCAAAACAAAACACTTGCATCCAAAAACTTTGAAATATGCAACATTAGGTTTTCTAGAATGATACATTTCAAAAGATGTTTTGGAAGAATTTTTACACAAATAAATACGATTTGAAATATAGCATGCGGAGTTTACGGCCTCGGCCCATAGATATTGAGGGAGGTCATATTTACTTATCATGGTCCTAGCCATCTCTTGAAGTGTTCTATTCTTTCTTTCTACAACTCCATTTTGTTGTAGAGTTCTAGGTTCATGCTTGATTCCCTTTTCATCACAATAAGTCATGAAGAGTTGGTTAACAAACTCACCACCTCTATCACTCCTTATTTTCAAAATCGAAAAACCCTTTTCTTTTTCAACCCTTTTTCGAAAAATCTTAAAATGGGAAAAAGTTTGATCTTTGTTTTTCAAAAAGAAAACCCAAGTGAAACGGGAAAAATCATCAACTAAAACAAATGCATATTTACTACTATTTAAGCTTTTAGTTTTAGTTGGTCCAAAAAGATCCATATGAATTAATTCTAATGGCCTAGTTGACATGATATCCTTGATTGGTTTGAAGGAAGACTTGGTTTGTTTCCCAAGTTGGCACGCACCACAAATGCGGTCTTTCTCAAACTTCAAGTAAGGAATACCCTTCACCAATTCCTTAGAATTAATCCTAGAAAGATGGTCAAAAGATGCATGTCCTAGTCTTCTATGCCAAAGCCAAGAATTCTTATTAAAAGTATTCAAGCATTTAGTAGAACAATCCAAATTAAGCATGTAAATGATATAAACATTATTATCACGAAATCCAGTGAGAATACAATCATTGGTTTTACATTCAAGGATTTTACAAGAAGAATCATCAAAAATAACTTTAAGTCCACGGTGACAAAGTTGACTAATACTAAGCAAGTTATGTTTCAAACCATCAACAAGAACAACATTTTCTATAATAGGAGATGCACCAATTTGAATGTTATCTATACCGATGATAGTGCCCTTGGAGTCATCCCCGAAGGTGACGGTGCCACCTTCCACGTACCTTGATAGGGTTGTAAAGTTGTTGATATCCCATGTCATGTGTCTTGAACAACCACTATCAAGGTACCACCGCTCCCTACGTCTTGGAGCCTTGGTGTGTACCTAAATCAAATAATTTAGGACTTGATTTTGGTACCCACATTTTCTTGGGTCCTAAAGAGTTAGTGTCATGAACCCATACAAGATTATTTGTTCTATTTATTTGGTCATAACAAAACTTAGCTAGATGTCCATTCTTACCACAATAAGTACATCTATACACTCTACCATATTTAAAAGCATAGTGAGTATGTAACTTGTGAGCATGTGTAGATTATAGCATGAGTGTTAAGTGTAGTGTGAGCATGAGGAATTTTGACATGAGAAGTTTTAGCATGAGAAGTGTGTTTTTTAGAAAATATTTCCTCAAGTTTCTTAGTGTTGAAAGCATAATCCTTCAAAACCTTTTCAAAAACAACAATTCTAGTTTTTAACGAAGAAATTTCTTTTTCATCAATCTTTGGACATTTTGCTTTGCAAGCAACTTTGTAAGCACTAAATTCTTTTTGAGTGGAAATAAGATTAGAAGAAATTTCATCCCTTTCTTTCGAAACAATAGCAAATTGATTTTTAAGAAAAGCAACTTCCTTTTTCAATTTTGAACATTCTACCTTTTTAACATCATAAGTTTCCGAAAGTTCAACAAAGGCATGTACAAGCATTTCCTTACTCAATTCATCTTCTTCATCAAGAGGTTGAGTGGTTACCTTGGGTGTGTTTCCATGAAACACATGTTCGCCGTGTCCACCTCATCTTCGGACTCGATTTTCGAATCCCAAGTGGCTTTGTAAGTTTTTTTCCACCGGCTTCTTTTGCTTGAAGGAGGAAGTCATCTTCTTCTTGAACTCCGGGCAATCAGCCATGATGTGTCCGGGCTTTCGGCAATTATAGCAAATGATTCTTCTCTCCTATTTTCCTTCCAACTTCCTTCTAAAGTTGAGCTTGTTCTTCCGGTACATCCTCTTGACATTTCGCACAAGTAGGGATAGCGCCTCATCTTCTTCTTCATCTTCTTCATCGTCATCAAGAGTGGAGGAAGACATGAAGGCTGTGGATTTCTTCTTTAGAAGAGCGGCTTCTTCTCTTGCCTTCTTTTCCATCTCATGAGTCTTCAAGTTTCCAATGAGACTAATGAGATCCATTTCATCCTTGTCATTCAACTCTTTCAAGGTGGTAGCCTTTATCTCCCATGATGAAGGAAGAGCCCGAATCACTTTTCGCACCTTTTGGTCATTGCTAATATCATCACCTAAAGAGGAAAGAGCATTGGTGATTTTAGTAAACCTTGTAATCATGCAATCAATAGATTCATCATCAATCATTTTAAAGCTTTCATATTGGGACCTCAAGAGATCTATCTTAGCTCTCTTTACTTGTGATGTCCCCTTGTGTGTGACCAACAAATGTTACCAAATCTCATAGGCGGATTGGCAGTGTATTACCCGTGTAAGGTCTTCCTCATTCAAGGCGCTTAGGAGGGAATTTTGGGCCTTGGAGTTAGCCTCATATTCTTTAAAGGTAAAGTCGGACCATGTGCTTTCATCACTATCGGGTCTAACATAGAGTTTGGTCAAGGATTTTGCTACTAAGCTACCTAAACATTGTAAAAAGATAGTCATCCTAACCTTTCAAATAGGGAAATTAAGTCCATCAAATTTAGGAGGGGTTTTGATGTTGTCGGCCATGTTTACTAGTGTATAAATGAAAGAATGCAAATATTGATTAGCAAATTTTTTGAATCTCTCTAAGGATGTTAAACCAAACTTAGAGTCCAAGCTCTGATACTAATTGAAAATCACCTAGAGAGGGAGTGAATAGGTGATAATGCTAATCAATGCACAATTAAGAATATGATGCAACAATCGCCCAGAACAAGACTAGAAGCCGAATGCCCCTTGAAGGGTTCTGAACTCCTTCCTCGTGATTCCTCTAGATATGAGTTGGAGGTGCGCAATGCAATCTTGTTGTATGGGATTTTGATTGACAATATGAATAAGAAACAAGTGAATATTGTAATGAAAATAGAGAGTAAGTAATAGAAACAATGAAAGTAAAGCAAGAAGCAAGAGCAAGTAAACCAAACACAAACACCGAGAATTTTTTCGAGGTTCGAGCACCCAGCTCTACGTCCCCGCCTTCACCCAGAAGGATTTCTAACCACTATAATTTCACAAAGAGGTTACAATTACACCGGAGTACCCAACTCCACAATCTCAAGTACAAGTAACTCTTGGTGATCAAAAGACCACAAACTCTCTCTTGAAAAATTCTCTTCCCTTACAAAATCCTTGTACAACAATGAGTAGGATTGAAGCTCTAGTATGTAAGTGGAAAAAGAAAATGAAAATCAGAGAGTTTTGAAAAATACTTCAGAAAATGAGAGAGAATTTCAACACAAAAACCAAGAACTAAATCTCTTTTGAATGCCTTATGCTTTTGAAACTTTTGTAAACTTAGTTGTGAAGAAATCTCTCCCTAATCACCCCTATTTATAGGAGAGGGCTAGGGATTAGGGAATAAACCCACTTAATGCTAATTAGAAAGTATTAGGTTCAGAAAATATCATTTAAACACTTTTAGGAAAGAAAAAGACAAAAATAAAACAAGTTTAAAAAGTAGCTGTTACTGTTGAAACGACTCTCTCGGTCGACCGGTCGGTCGACCGGGGTTCAAATAAAATAGCCATTGCGGGCTTCCGGTCGACTGTGCACAAACAGAGAGCAACTGCACTTCAGTCAGTCGACCGGGCGGTCGACCGCCCGGTCGTCCGTAAAACGTGCACACGGATACACACCAACTGCCAGAACCTCGGTCGACTGGGTCGGTCATCCGATCTGACCTGACTTAGTGTCGGTCGACCGGTCGGTCGACCAGCTCTGGTCAAAAATCAAAACTGAAACAGAATTTTGAGGAGTTTTGAAATTTTAACAAAATAGTTTTGATTAGAGATATATATAAAACATTTGAGTTTGTAATCAAAAGACTTTGTATTAAAATATTTTGTATATATATTTATAGGGAATATTTCTAGGAAAGACATGTGCGCAAAAACATGTGTGTTGGAATATGGAGCTTAAAACCTATTCACTATTCTTTAACAAAACTATAAAATTAAAAACAAATCTAATGAAGTCTTCTTGAGCCATGCAATGCCTTGCTAGAGCCTTCTCTTCTTAGTTCCTTCCTTGATGTGCCATAAAGCCTTCTTTACTCCATGAACCTAAAATTTCTTGCAAAAGCTAAGTAATGGCCTTCAAATATGGTACTAACCTGAAACTTATCTTGAACAAACTTATTAGTACCAAATAGCTCTTATTTGTTTTGTTATCATCAAAACTCTAAATAAATGGAGGAGAGTGTAACCTTTTGGGCCAACACTTGTAAATTAACAAAACAAATTTTGATACCATATGAAATCAATTAAATAAATTTTGCTACTAATTGAAAGCAAAAATTTTGATAAAGCAATATAAAATATACTAGTAAATAAACATAAATATTATCACTTGTAGATAAACATAAATATGAAATCATTTTAGGTTAAAGAACTTTTCTCCCTTTTTTAAATAATAACAAAACTAATGCATAAGCTTGTTGGAAACAAAAATAAATATTTTGAAGTAAAACCAAGCTTAACATGATATAAAGCATATATGGTCAATGTAAAATAAGCATAACCAATCATATATATATATGTCAATGAAAATACTATTTGAAATTTAACGCATACATATATAAAAGAAAAAACTTGAATGAGTATATAAAAATGAAATATCATTGGAATCATGTGTACAACTCATATCATCCACCCTGTCATGCACAAATTAAAAAAAATACTCATTAAGGCAGACAAGGCATGTTCGCCTAACCAACCGCCCTTTAAGGGTAGAAGTTTTCAAAAATAATATTTTGAAAATAGTATAGCTAGAGTGAAAATATTACCAAGTGAAGAATAAAGAACTAGTTTAAATTAGTTTTTGAAAATTAGTTAAAGATCCTTCAAATATGAAACTAAATCATATATCTTCTGAAACATGCTAATCACACAAAAATTGACATTCAAGATCTATAAAGCACATAAAGAGCTCATGAAAATAAAATCATGAGTAAACATATAGGTGAGTGCTCAATGTTCATGTGAATAACATATTGATAAAGATAAAACAATAAAGCTCAAAAATCAAAACTTGCATGAAATTCTTTTTCTCAAAAACATGATATATTATATAATCATGCAAGAATCATCAAAACTAGGACACACAATGTACAATGAAATATAAAATGAGTACACCAATGAAATAAAACATATAAGATATGAAGAACAAGTATAACTCAAAAATTGTACATGTATAACACAAGTTTTAATAAGATTTGCATATCAACATGTGATATAAATATATATATATCAAAATATGTTTTAACTAAAGCTTATAAAAACATGAATTCAAAAAAAAAAAATGGGCATGTAAATCCACTTGAAAATATGAAGAAAGTTTTTCAAAAGTACATGCATAGCATACAAACAATCAACTCAATATTAAGCACAATATAATATATAATTGAGTCTAGGTTACTACACTAGCATATAAGTATTAAAAATATTTATAAAAGTGAAAGTTGAAATAGTCACTAATACGATGTAGCCAATTCATTTTCAAAAACAATGTGGTCCTCCTACCAAAACTCTTTGATAGTGATGCATCCATGTTATGTTCATCAAGCTCGATTGCATTTACTACAAGGCACAAATCCTCTTATATTTTGTGAGAGCCTACACCTACATAAAAAATAAGTTGTGAAGATTTTGGTACTCATACCTTTTTGGGTCCATAGAGGTTAGTAGTATAGGGAACCAAACATTCTTATTTGCAAAATTTAAAGAATATAAAATGTTAAAATAAAAACTTTCAAGATAGCCTTTTCAGTCGCACTGTGTACATGTGTACACTCTAGCATACATATCGATGGTTGAGTGTGAGCATAGTGTGCATGTGGTGTATGCCATGGGGTATGTGCTTGAATATTAGAAATTTGTTTCTTGTGAAATATAGATTCCAATTTAGAATGATTAATAACACAAATATCATTATTAATATTGGAAGAAGAGACACGAGAATGGGAAACATGGAAAGCAAGAAAATCAAAATCATTTTTCTATTTGAAAATATAAATCTTTTCTTTTTTCCTTCAAAATAATTTTCTTTTTCAAAAACTCATTTTCATTTAAAACAATCTCTTTTTCTTTAGAAATCAAAACAACTTTATTTTTCAAAAATTCATTTTCTTTTGAAACAATTTCAAATTTATTTGAAAGGAATTTTTTTCTTTTCAAACGAAATCATTTTCTTTCTTCAACAACTCATTTTTAACTTTTAACAAAACATATTTTTTAAGACGTTTTTGGCAAAACGTGGCAAGTTTATCATATGGCATCTCATCATCATTTTCATGCTCGAAATCAAAATTTACCTCAAGGGGGTCATCCCCTTGGACCATATAGCACATGTTGGAAGTATCGCTTCCTTCATCTGAGTCACTCTCCTTGTTACATTGCGTTTGTTCATCAAAAGAGATAAGAGTATTCCATACTATAAAGGCCGAATCAATGTTAAAAACTCTAGATAAATACTCATCATTTAGGTTGACTTTAAAGCATGAAGGGCTTTTGCATTAGCCTCAAGATATTTGCCATTTACAAAATATGAATCTTTAATGGTAGTAAGACAAACATGAATACTAAGGGCTTTGAGATACACAAACATCTTAACTTTTCAAGTTTGAAAATTAAGAATATCAAATATAGGAGGTGCAATGAAATCCATGTGTGTGTATGCAAATATTGTAATTAACAAAAATAAGGATATTTAACTCTAGGTTGTTAGACCCACATCAAGAGCATCAAGCTTTGATACCACTTGTAGATCACCTAGAGGGGTGAATAGGTGATATGCTAACCTGATGCAAAACAATGTGAAATTAAAAACTACTATGCAAACTAAAACTTTCACACAACATATAACCAAAGAGTAAAGCCGAATTCCCGGTATAGGGCTCTGAACTTCTCCTCAAGATTCTTCTAGATTAAGAGTTGAGGTGCAACTATAACTTTCTTAGTTAATACAAGTGTCAGCACAAATGCAATATCAAGCAAGTAAAGGTATGACCAATATAAGAGCATGTAAAATATCAAATAATCCCAAGCATGTATATCAATTAAGCGCAAGTAAATATCAGGCATATAAAGATGTGAACAATATGAGCATGTAAGATATAAACACAAGTGAGTTAAGAGAGAGATAAGCAATCATAAACATGGGAGAATTATTTTGAGGTTCGAGCCACTTGCTCTACGTTCTGGGCTTCACGGCAATAAAGAATTTTTACTAAAAACGATCCCGCAAGATCACTTGGTACTGCAACACCTATAACTAACTCTCTCAAGAATTCTTGGACTCGCAAGTCTCTCACTTGTTCTCGCAATAACAACACACGATGCGAACCCACAAGCTCGCCGAAGCCGCAACCTCTAACTTCTTCTCAATACAAAGTAGAACACTTTGTGATCACTTCTTGACCACAAACAAACACTCTTACATGCAAGGATCTTAGAGGATGGATATAGTAATGAATAGCTCAACTTGTGTGAGAAAAACTAGATAGATTTTGTGATGAAAAACTCAAGAAAATCATTTTGTAAAATGAGAAATACTCTTGATAAACTCTCCTTTTGATATGAAAGTTAAGCTCAAAAACTTGTAGAGAAAACTCTGTTGAAGATAGGAAAATTTTCTCTCAAAAACTTGTAAAAATCTTCTTCTTTATCTTGACTTGATCCAAACTTAATCCATAAGCTAAACTCCTCTTTGAGTACTTAATGCGATCTTGAAGCGCGAGCTCTTGAATCAACATGTGATAGCTTCAAAACTTGACTTCGAATCATTTGTTGAAGCTAAACACTGACTAAGCTTTTGATTGAATACCTAAAACTTAATAAACACAAGATCATTAGTACTATAACTATATGAGTTAATCAGCATCAAAACTAGAGTGGTGGGCCATTATGCCAACAGTCTGTTGTTGGTTCATGTTATACAAAGCCATATTGAAGTTATCTAAGTCAAAAGAGGTCGAGAAGAAATATGTATTCATATTAGGATTGAAAAATTATTGTTAAAATCCATTTCATAACAAACAAAAAGAAAATCAAACAAGCCTATGCTAGAATTGACCTTGACCTAGCCACTCATAACTGATTGATTGTCCAGGAGAGGGCTATTGTTGTATTCGACCACGATTTAATCGGCCAGATAGGGGCAAAATTCAGTGGGAGGTATTTGTGTGTAAGCAAAGGGCCTTAATTATGCCAAATCACTGAATCTTTGAGGCTTAATCTCTTAATCCCCAATCCTTAAATACCAATTTGACAAGAATCTGACACTAAAAACTTTCTTCCGAGGTCAATCTCTTAATGAGTTCGGGATGTTCCTAGGGGCTAACATCTAGCAAGTTTTATTTAGGCTTGGGTTGTGTGAGTTGATCGACAAAAAGCAAGTACTAAAATAAAAGAAGGAAGTGTGGATTGATATTACTGCTTTTACGATTCTTCCGTAGTAGCGAAGTGGCTATACGGGTCGTATCCACAAGGAGGGAGAGCGATGGAAGCTTGATGCGGCTTCAAAGTTCAAGAAGAAAGAAAGTTCTTTGTGTCCAAATAAAGAATTGAAAAGTGAAAACAAGTTGTTTAAAGAATTGTTGGAAAATGTTCTGGTTGTTTGAAAAAGTGATTTTTTTCTTAGTTGTAAAAATACAAAGCTAACTTTCTACTAAGTGCTCCCACTAATTTCTAACTTTTGAAAAATAGCCTCACGATGGATCATAGGCGAACACAAACCTTTTGCATTGGAACTATTCACGTGAAAATCGAGTGAAAGTTCATCCTAAAACTTAGCTTTATACGGCAAAAACTCGGACATTCCCTTATCAAGATCCGATAGAAGGCGAGAATAAGGGAAGACTCGAGTGCACTATTGGTATCGACAAAGTTAAAAGGAGAAGTCTCTAACTTACAATAACAAGTAAAGTACACAACTCATAAATCATCAAAACTCATTAAGCATGAAGTATAAGAAAGTAAATACTTGTAGGTAAATTAGAGTTAGAACCCTCGTTTTAAGATGCCATAGCTCTTGTTTGCACAAGGCTTGTTTGACACTATTAACTCATTTGGGTTATCAATCAAGTGTTAGAAAATAGTAGGTTAGTAGTTAGTTAGCTATGCTAATGAAAAGTTAGTTAGCCATAAAAGTAAAAGAAACAATAAAAGAAAAGAAGTGGAAAGAGGGAGTTACACTACAAGAAAACAAAACAAAAGAAAAGTTAAAGAGAAGAAGTTACACTATAACAAGAATCAAAAGGAAGAAGTAAAGAGCAAAGGAAAGCACAAGTAAATTGAAAGAAGGAAGAGAAGTAGTACTTGTATTAGCTTGTCACCCTTCAAATACAAATTTTACACACTCCCTCTCTTTCACTCTAATGGCTAAACCTAAAAATAGAAGAAGAAGAACAACAACTACAAATCTAAAAACAAAATTACAACAACTTGCTTTAAACTCTGGATCTGCTCCAACTGAAGACCCCTGGGGGTTTTTATAAGCACCAGGGCAAAGGGGGCCACGTGAACAGCACGTGGCCCAAAACGGGAGCGCGCGCCCCAAAACAGGAGCGAGCGCGCGCCCAAAGGGCCGCAGAAACACGGTCTGGGCCGCGTTTCCACGGTCCTGGCTGGTCGGCGCGCGCCCAGTTTTGGGCAGTGCGTCGCCCAGTCTGGCTTCTGTCCACCTGACCTCCTGGATTTGCGATTTAATGCCCTGGTCTGACAAAATCTTCAATCTAAAGTCAATGGCTACTTGGTAGGCTTTTAATCACCAATTAAATGGTGATTTAAGTCTTCTTCTTCATGTGCACACCATGGACCTAGGATCAAGCAAGTAAGGTTTTATTAGCAAAATTTTACATGAAATAGATATGGGAATGTGATGAAAATTACATAAAATTAGATACTGATCACACCCCCACACTTATCTTTTTGCTCGTCCCGAGCAAAACAAAAATGAGAACATTATTATACCACTTTCGCAGGTGACGCGATTGCACTTAGCATGTGCAACAAGCCGTTAAATCTCTAGGTTTCCCCTAGAGGAGGAGTGTTGTCTCCTGAGGGTTTTCAGCGGATTGCACCCACAAAATCCAATAAGTAAAGAGAAGAAATTAGTTGTTGGAAAGACTTTTTTTAATTTATTAAAAAGAACTTTCAATCATCTAAGTAAAAATGACCGAATGATATAAGAATTAGGTTTAACCCTCATAAGTCCTCTTATATTTTAGCCTTCATAAATGAAGAAACTATGGTTCTTCTTCAAATTTGGAAAAGATTTTATACTTCTAACTCATTCTTTTATTTTACTTTAGATAGATATGCATAATTTGTAAGTGTGATGTGCTTGGGATTTTTCAACTCAACTTTAAATATCTTTTAAATTTATTAATATTTACTTATTATTCTTGGTTCCATTAGGCTTTCTACTTCACTTATGTAACACATATCAAACCGATGACTCCCAAACCAGATGGTCTTAGGGCACCAGGTGGAAAAACACCCTTCAGGTCAAATATGCAAGTGGAGTAGGCCACGAAATCAAGACTTATATATTAATTAATTTTTTGGCATGAGTAATCATGCTTCTTGAGGCACAATTACTGTAACGCCCCGATTCCACGGATACGGGGACGTCACTGCAACGTATATACGTAGGTCAGAATTGCCCCCACATATATACGCTAAGCATAAAAGTACAACAAGAAATCAGAGTACACACGAAGCGTGGTATTCATACATATGCCAACACAAGAAATACACATACAAAGTTATCACAGGATATTATAAAGTATTACACATTACATGTGTATTACATCATAACCAAGTCCAAAAGAGAAATATACAAGATATACACAAAAGCTCACGAGTAGGATGGAGATCCCGTGAGTCAAAAGAAGAGCCCGGCACGAAGGAAGAAGAGCTAGCCTGCCTGCTCACTAGAGGAAGCTCAATCTACAGTGGATGGCTCCACTACGATCCAAGCTTCGAAATCTGAATATGCAAATCCAAAGGGTCAAGACATATAATAGTAAACAACTATAGCCAAGTGGCTACGAGACATGAATAAGTAAGATGGAACAGTAATAGAAACATGAACCAGCGAGTAATGGAAGTATAATGAATCAAAGTCCGGAAAACATAGTAAATTACGATAGAAACACGTAGGAGGTATAACAGGAACTAGAATCATCATGTATCAAATCTAACAAGAATACAGGAATCATAACAAGGATTATGACATAACAGGTATAGTAGGAGTCATAACATATCAGGTATCTAATGGAAACTATAACAGGAATTATAATAAGTCTTATTATTATTACTCGTCTAACCCATATATCTAGGTATGTGTCTCGGCATATACCCGGTATATATCCCAACTCACATACATCCATATATAAGGAAGTCGAGGTTGTTATTGGAAACAACGGTTGTATCAACGAACTATGTTTACAGTGGGTCCCGTACATACCCGGGACTACGGTCCAGGGTTGTTCCGTTGCATGGAAACGGAAACCAGCCGCAAGGCTTATCCAGGAGGAGGGACTTATGTATGCCCGTTAAAACTGGGGTGTAGGGAGCCAGCTCTCCCCTCGGTCCCCTGGAGTACCACAGGTCAGACCGGATATAGTGCACAATACCTAAAGCCACTGTAAACACGAACACATATCGATATCCGCATATTTCCCCCGACCCAATACAAGTTGGTCCATTTTAGGATTTAATAGTTTCATTGTCACTTTACGGGAAAAATAGGAAATGGACATGATCAGGAATAAAGAGTACAGAAGCACTATATAGTCAGGTCACTGCATGTAAAGCAGGAAAACATGTCACTGATCATGATACAGATAACAAGTCAAAGTTCCCGTAAAGATGACAATCACAAGTCAGGTATATCATGCTGGGTATAAAGTGATAGCATGATAGGGTGATGATATATAACAAGTAACCAATCATGATATGAGATGGAGAATAGTCAGGGTAAGTCAAGGTACAACATAAAGGTCTTGCCAAATAGTGGCATACCAAGTAGTCAAGTGATAACACACTAGCGGTCAGGTGATATACATGTGTTAAAAGGAAACATTAATCTGACAGTCTGGAGTAATGACATGGCAATGATAATATAACTGAAACTCAGAGTTCAATGACCACGAAGGGTCAGCCACGCATGGTGTACGATAAAGAAGTAGGCATAACACAGGCATAGTACATGTACAAGAATAAAACTACCCTAACACATGCAGTTGCAGGGCAATACATAGACATGGAATTATGAAGTGACAAGAGGTGATACACATCAAGCAATTTGTCATGAAGTACAGGTAAGAACGATATATAGTACATGTACAAAGGGTAAGATCTAATTTCAGAAAGAATAGAAATCAGCAATTTTGGCCCAAAACTAGACTAACGGTCGACTGGGTCAAAATGGCCGGTCGACGGAAAAATGCCGTGAGCTCCAGGTTTGGTCGATCGACTTCCGGTCGACTGCCGGTCGACCGGAGATACAACTAACGGTCGACTGCCGGTCGACCGATACAAGGCCGTGAGCTCCAGGTTTGGCCGGTCGATAGCCGGTCGACTGCCGGTCGACCGGACTATCCCAACGTGCACGCTGTGCACGTCGGTCGAATTCCGGTCGACCTCCGGTCGACCGGACTCCTGAAATAGGCTGCTGTTGGTCTAAAAATCAGATTTTTGTGTGGTTGATTTTGATAGGCTAAAAATAGGATTTTGATGACATAATTAAACATGAATTATCAACACAAGGATACAAGGAAGTTTACAAATCTTGGTGAGTAAATATACTCACATAGATCGGTTATGGGAAGCTTGAAGAGATCGTGGTCAGAAGTGATCCACGGCGATGCAATCGACGAAGGAAGCTACGGTCCAAATCCAAAGGAGGGGTTGTGGTGGTGGTTGTGGTGAAGATGAAGAGGAGTTAGGTGATGGTGAAGGCCTTTGCTTTGGTGAAGTGATGAAGAGAGAAAAAAGAAATGAAATGGAGAAGGAAGGGTATTTATAGGTTTTGGAATTTGTGAAGGAGTTGCAAATAAATAAAAGAGAGGGGGTTTTGTGTAAATGAAGTGGTGAGGTGTTTCTCTTGGCCAATAGGGGCTTGCCATGGTGAGGGGTGAGGTGGAGATGAAGATGGTGGAAGGTGGTGAGGTGGAGGGTGAGGAGAAGATATTTGGGAGATATTTGTGGTGGAGGAAAATGAAAGGAAAGAAAAAAGATATTTGGGGAAAAAACTTGTGGTTGTGGAGGAAGGAAGGAATTAAGGGAAAAAGAAAATAGGAAAAGGAAAAGAAATGTTAAAGAGAAGATATTCTCTTGATCTCCAAAGATGAAAATATCAGAAACACAGATTCCCGGGATTGAGTCGTGGATGCGGAATTCTTTCGGGAAAATACCGGATACGTCCCGAAATCAAGTATCTCGGAACGACCCGAAATAAACATCAAAAATCCATAATATTATATTAAGAATAATAGTGAAATCCTTTTTAAGAAATACTTTATAGTTTCAAAACTAAAAATCCCGGAATCAGTTACCTACCGACTCCGAAAGAATTTTCATAAAATCATAAAATCCTCATAAAAAGAATTTAGATAAGAAATAGGATTCCAAGAAATAAAGTCTAAAGGACTATTTAGAAATTCCTAACTGTTTGTGAAATAAAAATACTGGAATCAGTCTTCTACCGACTCCGGTGGAATATCCATAAATTCGTAAAATCTTCAGAAAAAGTATTTAAATAAGAAATGTGATTCTAAGAAGAAAAGTCTAAAGACTCTTCTGGAAATTCCAAGTGGTTTGTGAATTAAAAATCCGGGAAGCGGTCAGCGACACTGGCCGACACCGGTTTTGAAGAATTTTATTTTAATTCCGGAAAAATCTAGAAAATCATAGAAAATCTAAAATATTGAAAAATAATGTTTAAAACTGAAATCGGTCAAATCGGAATACTAGAATGTCCAAATCGAGCAATACCCTAGGATCGGGCCTTCGGTTCAGACTAGGGCTGACTCCGAATCCACGAATCCAAATCCAAGACAAAACAACCATATAAGGAATTCATAATACAGAATAAATACAGGAAACAAATCGAAAAATACGACCGAAAATCTGAATACGCAACTAAGTACGTATTCCGGGAGCGGGGTATTACAATCCACCCACCTTACAAAAAATTGCGTCCTCGCAATTTCGATAAGGGGTAAATTGAATACAAGGAGACATGGTTGGAATAAAGGCCTCATAAAACAAAAACAGGGAATAAGATGAATACAGGAAGGACTAGAATGAACAATGATAGAATGACAAGGGAAAATTAAGAATGATAACCAATTCAAATACAAGATCTGGGGTAGTGGTTACCATAATATCCTAAGGTTCCGGATCGGGACACTGGCCTTCACGCTCTGCTGCACTGACTGATGCCTCTGTTGCCTGATCTGTTCCAGTTTTCACTCCCCTCTGCTGTTGATCATTCTGTTGGGGTGGAACAGGTTCTGGATTCCTCCTTGGTGGCGGGGCTGGAAGTGCTGGGGCTGAACGAGCTGGTCTGACTGGTGCCACCTGTCCAAACTTTCTGTGCGGGCAATTCCTTAGCATATGTCTCCCTGACCCACACACTAAACACAATCCCTTAGCCATTCGACAATCTCTCTTAAAATGTCCGGGTTTGTGGCAGAAATTACATGTGTTCCCAGGAAGAGGACGTTGGAATGGTCGCTTGGTCTTTGGGCCAATGTTTGTCCTGGTCGTATCTTCTTCCTTCAGCAACTGTAAAGCCCTCTCCATCAACTGCAAGGCCCTCTTAACTGACTTATTCTGCACTTGGTTCTCACTCTTCTGCTCCAATCCTCGTTCCACTCCACGGGAAACATTGGATGCTTGCCCAACGTCCATACCTTAGTTGATGAAAGGTAACTGGAAAGAGTTGGAAGAATGGAAGGATTTCAGGATATGAAGGAAGGAATCAAGAAGAACTAGATAAATCAAGAAGGACTAGATAACTTTGTACATTGTAGTTGGCATTAGCAAATTACAATAATTTGCTGCTTGATTGTACTTTAGGTTTGAGAGCCTAAGCTCTGATACCAACCTGTAACGCCCCGATTCCACGGATACGGGGACGTCACTGCAACGTATATACGTAGGTCAGAATTGCCCCCACATATATACGCTAAGCATAAAAGTACAACAAGAAATCAGAGTACACACGAAGCGTGGTATTCATACATATGCCAACACAAGAAATACACATACAAAGTTATCACAGGATATTATAAAGTATTACACATTACATGTGTATTACATCATAACCAAGTCCAAAAGAGAAATATACAAGATATACACAAAAGCTCACGAGTAGGATGGAGATCCCGTGAGTCAAAAGAAGAGCCCGGCACGAAGGAAGAAGAGCTAGCCTGCCTGCTCACTAGAGGAAGCTCAATCTACAGTGGATGGCTCCACTACGATCCAAGCTTCGAAATCTGAATATGCAAATCCAAAGGGTCAAGACATATAATAGTAAACAACTATAGCCAAGTGGCTACGAGACATGAATAAGTAAGATGGAACAGTAATAGAAACATGAACCAGCGAGTAATGGAAGTATAATGAATCAAAGTCCGGAAAACATAGTAAATTACGATAGAAACACGTAGGAGGTATAACAGGAACTAGAATCATCATGTATCAAATCTAACAAGAATACAGGAATCATAACAAGGATTATGACATAACAGGTATAGTAGGAGTCATAACATATCAGGTATCTAATGGAAACTATAACAGGAATTATAATAAGTCTTATTATTATTACTCGTCTAACCCATATATCTAGGTATGTGTCTCGGCATATACCCGGTATATATCCCAACTCACATACATCCATATATAAGGAAGTCGAGGTTGTTATTGGAAACAACGGTTGTATCAACGAACTATGTTTACAGTGGGTCCCGTACATACCCGGGACTACGGTCCAGGGTTGTTCCGTTGCATGGAAACGGAAACCAGCCGCAAGGCTTATCCAGGAGGAGGGACTTATGTATGCCCGTTAAAACTGGGGTGTAGGGAGCCAGCTCTCCCCTCGGTCCCCTGGAGTACCACAGGTCAGACCGGATATAGTGCACAATACCTAAAGCCACTGTAAACACGAACACATATCGATATCCGCATATTTCCCCCGACCCAATACAAGTTGGTCCATTTTAGGATTTAATAGTTTCATTGTCACTTTACGGGAAAAATAGGAAATGGACATGATCAGGAATAAAGAGTACAGAAGCACTATATAGTCAGGTCACTGCATGTAAAGCAGGAAAACATGTCACTGATCATGATACAGATAACAAGTCAAAGTTCCCGTAAAGATGACAATCACAAGTCAGGTATATCATGCTGGGTATAAAGTGATAGCATGATAGGGTGATGATATATAACAAGTAACCAATCATGATATGAGATGGAGAATAGTCAGGGTAAGTCAAGGTACAACATAAAGGTCTTGCCAAATAGTGGCATACCAAGTAGTCAAGTGATAACACACTAGCGGTCAGGTGATATACATGTGTTAAAAGGAAACATTAATCTGACAGTCTGGAGTAATGACATGGCAATGATAATATAACTGAAACTCAGAGTTCAATGACCACGAAGGGTCAGCCACGCATGGTGTACGATAAAGAAGTAGGCATAACACAGGCATAGTACATGTACAAGAATAAAACTACCCTAACACATGCAGTTGCAGGGCAATACATAGACATGGAATTATGAAGTGACAAGAGGTGATACACATCAAGCAATTTGTCATGAAGTACAGGTAAGAACGATATATAGTACATGTACAAAGGGTAAGATCTAATTTCAGAAAGAATAGAAATCAGCAATTTTGGCCCAAAACTAGACTAACGGTCGACTGGGTCAAAATGGCCGGTCGACCGGAAAAATGCCGTGAGCTCCAGGTTT
The DNA here is from genome assembly GCA_038442645.1 of Agave tequilana. Taxonomy (NCBI): domain Eukaryota; kingdom Viridiplantae; phylum Streptophyta; class Magnoliopsida; order Asparagales; family Asparagaceae; genus Agave; species Agave tequilana. The sequence goes on along the minus strand of JAVJIF010008281.1, from coordinate 89,236 downwards.
GGTCGGTCGACTTCCGGTCGACTGCCGGTCGACCGGAGATACAACTAACGGTCGACTGCCGGTCGACCGATACAAGGCCGTGAGCTCCAGGTTTGGCCGGTCGATAGCCGGTCGACTGCCGGTCGACCGGACTATCCCAACGTGCACGCTGTGCACGTCGGTCGACTGCCGGTCGACCTCCGGTCGACCGGACTCCTGAAATAGGCTGCTGTTGGTCTAAAAATCAGATTTTTGTGTGGTTGATTTTGATAGGCTAAAAATAGGATTTTGATGACATAATTAAACATGAATTATCAACACAAGGATACAAGGAAGTTTACAAATCTTGGTGAGTAAATATACTCACATAGATCGGTTATGGGAAGCTTGAAGAGATCGTGGTCGGAAGTGATCCACGGCGATGCAATCGACGAAGGAAGCTACGGTCCAAATCCAAAGGAGGGGTTGTGGTGGTGGTTGTGGTGAAGATGAAGAGGAGTTAGGTGATGGTGAAGGCCTTTGCTTTGGTGAAGTGATGAAGAGAGAAAAAAGAAATGAAATGGAGAAGGAAGGGTATTTATAGGTTTTGGAATTTGTGAAGGAGTTGCAAATAAATAAAAGAGAGGGGGTTTTGTGTAAATGAAGTGGTGAGGTGTTTCTCTTGGCCAATAGGGGCTTGCCATGGTGAGGGGTGAGGTGGAGATGAAGATGGTGGAAGGTGGTGAGGTGGAGGGTGAGGAGAAGATATTTTGGGAGATATTTGTGGTGGAGGAAAATGAAAGGAAAGAAAAAAGATATTTGGGGAAAAAACTTGTGGTTGTGGAGGAAGGAAGGAATTAAGGGAAAAAGAAAATAGGAAAAGGAAAAGAAATGTTAAAGAGAAGATATTCTCTTGATCTCCAAAGATGAAAATATCAGAAACACAGATTCCCGGGATTGAGTCGTGGATGCGGAATTCTTTCGGGAAAATACCGGATACGTCCCGAAATCAAGTATCTCGGAACGACCCGAAATAAACATCAAAAATCCATAATATTATATTAAGAATAATAGTGAAATCCTTTTAAGAAATACTTTATAGTTTTAAAACTAAAAATCCCGGAATCAGTTACCTACCGACTCCGAAAGAATTTTCATAAAATCATAAAATCCTCATAAAAAGAATTTAGATAAGAAATAGGATTCCAAGAAATAAAGTCTAAAGGACTATTTAGAAATTCCTAACTGTTTGTGAAATAAAAATACTGGAATCAGTCTTCTACCGACTCCGGTGGAATATCCATAAATTCGTAAAATCTTCAGAAAAAGTATTTAAATAAGAAATGTGATTCTAAGAAGAAAAGTCTAAAGACTCTTCTGGAAATTCCAAGTGGTTTGTGAATTAAAAATCCGGGAAGCGGTCAGCGACACTGGCCGACACCGGTTTTGAAGAATTTTATTTTAATTCCGGAAAAATCTAGAAAATCATAGAAAATCTAAAATATTGGAAAATAATGTTTAAAACTGAAATCGGTCAAATCGGAATACTAGAATGTCCAAATCGAGCAATACCCTAGGATCGGGCCTTCGGTTCAGACTAGGGCTGACTCCGAATCCACGAATCCAAATCCAAGACTAAACAACCATATAAGGAATTCATAATACAGAATAAATACAGGAAACAAATCGAAAAAATACGACCGAAAATCTGAATACGCAACTAAGTACGTATTCCGGGAGCGGGGTATTACAATTACCCAGCTTTTTTTTCTATTTTTTTCTCTTTTTTTCAGAGTTGTGTCTCTAAATCCCAAGCATGTGTATGTGAATTATGCATATTCTACTAAGGCTAAATAAAAGGTATGAGTTATTTTCCTTATCCCTCCTATCTTTTTAGTCAAACCATTCTTTCTTGTTTACTTAGGCAAAAATAAAGATTCCTTAATAAGGTTCCCGTAATTCCTACAATCTTTTGGTATGTTTACAAAGAGTATGAAATTTCTTTTCAATTTAGATTTTTTTTAAAGAATTTTTTTTTTGAAATAAGAAAGAAGAATAAAAAGAAAGAGAAAGAAAAGTGTTAGCATCCCCCCACACCTATCTAATGCATTGTCCTCAATGAATGCATATGGAAATGCGAATGCAATAAATAGGTGGAAGAAATGTTGTCACCGTCTTCGTGGACTCGGGCCGGCCAAGTGCGAATAGGCTAAAAAAAAATGTAGAAGAGGTAAGCATATAAACAAGTTTTTTTTATTTTTTTATTTGTTTATTTATTTGTTGTGGTTAGGTGTATGATGGGGCAAAAAGAGTCAGCACACTATCATCCGGAGTCATGGGCTCAGTGGTCAAGAAAGGCTTCAGTCTTTGCCCATTGAATTTGAATTCCGTGTTGTTCTTAGGGTCTGTAATAAGCACAGCACTGTGTGGGAAAACAGTGCGCACAATGAACGGTCCTGACCAACAAGTTTTCAGCTTCCCCGCAAAAATATGAAGCCTAGAGTTATATAGCAGAACCCTCTCTCCCGGTGCAAAGTTTTCCGGGTTATGATTTGGTTATGGAAAAGTTTAATTCTGCTCTTGGTGATTCGGGCATTCTCATAAGCTTCATTCTGTATCTCCTCTAATTTTGAAATTGATTTAGACTCGAAAGGGGTAGTGTGAAGTATAGCACAAGTATTATGTAAAAGAGAAAGGTTTAGAATCAACCTCGGTGCTTGTTTACTCCACAAATGTATGTAAGATGTTCAATGTACCCTTTCTTATCTCCGCTATAGCCTAGGGCTATACCGAGTCGGATCTCAGGGAGAGCTAGCGATAGAAGCTTTCACGATACTAGTGAGAAGAGGAAACGAGAATTCTTCTATGTTTCAAAAGAATAAAGAATCAAAAGAAAAACAAATCAAAGAATTGGTGGCTATGTTCATGGTGGAAATAGAAAAGAAATCAAGAAGTGATGTGGATGTTGAACTAACAACTAAAAAGAAAGTAAAATCAAGAAAACTTTGAATGAAAGAAATCCATGACTAGCTAACCTTAACTACCTTGCTAAACTAACTAAACTCCGTGATAGTGATGCGTGCCTCATGTTGATTCATCGGCATGGATGTGTCTTGCTTGTGATCTAATTACTTTCCCACTTGGATGATGGGGATTCATTCTTGGACTTGTCTTGTAGCCTCCATAGATGGTCGTAGGCCTACGAATGGACTTTCACTAATGGAATCAAAAGAGCTACACTCAAGTGATGCAAATGAAAAAACATACAACATTCACTAATGGAAGTAGTGAAGTTATACATCAAATAGCATATTGGTGCTTCCATCTCCATGTTCCATCAAGGCACTAGTTCGAAGACTAGGCTCCAAGTGAGGCACACATGAATCATATGGAGAATTACAACAAAATCTTGCCAAGAAATGAAAAGAAACCTATCGGAGAAGAGAAGACCATACAAATTGCAAGATGAAGTAAAGCAATCACACATGAGCTAGAAGTTAGCAAGGTAGTAGTTAGCTAGTACATGGAGAAGGAATTAGCTACTACAAGCCATTACAAAAAGAAAACAAAGCATGAATAAATTGCTAGAAATTAACAAAGCAAGTAACAAAACAAAATAAAAGCAAGTGAAGAAGACAAACTAGAATCAAGCTCAAGTAGATATGTAGAGAATGGATCAATCCTTGTATAGCTCCAAGTTGTCACTCCTTGTTGATACAAGCTCTCTCTCTCATACAAATCTCTCTTGCAATGAAATCTAGGGAGGAGAAAATCCTAGAGAGAACTAAAAATCCTAAACAAAAACCTAACAAAATACAAGTTTACACTAATCTCTCTCTCTCTTCTCTGATCAGTCCCAGCTCGCAGGTGAGGGTCCAGTATTTATAGCAGAAATGAGAAGCTTCTGGAGAGTAGTTTGTTGCCACAAAATCCGGGGACCAACGGCCATGATCTTGCCGCGGATTGCCGCGGGATTGCCGCCAGATCTGGGCCGTTGGATCGGATCTTTCTGGTGGAGATCAGTTGGGAAGTGGTTATCCACGTGGACCACTTGGATTCTCTGTTTGTTGCGCGGATCTCTCTAGATCTGGATTGAGATTTGGCTTTATCCTTTATCTTTTAATTAATCACTTAATTAGTGTTAATTAAGTGATTAGTTGAATATCTCTCCATTAATTGTGTACCTGCAAATAAGTAGAGAAGAGGAGTAAAAATCACTTATTTATTTGTATTATGCATGGGAGTTATGATGTAAAATATGCAATATTGAGTACTAATCACACCCCCACACTTATTCTTTTGCTCGTCCCGAGCAAAAACAAAGAAAAGAAAATAAAATCTAAGCTACAAGTTTATTACACCACTTTCGCAGGTGACGCGATTGCACTGAGCATGTGCAACAAGCCGTTAAACCTCTAGGTTACCCTAGAGGAGGAGTGTTGTCTCCTGAGGGTTTTCAGCGGATTACACCCACAAAATCCATAAAGAAAGAAAACAAATGTTAGTGTTTTGAAAACGCATTTTGAATAAGAGACATGTTTACGAACTATTTTTGCGAAAATATAAGTGATCCTAGGTCATAAGTCCACCTATAATCATTCTTTCTTAAACTTAGTCTCTATGCAAGATCTTGTCTTTAATTAAGGTAAGAGTTCAAAATTGGATTGAATACTTTTATCTTTCATAAAACCTAGATAATATGCACATCGTGTAAGTGAAGATTTCTGGGATTTCAACTCTAACCATAAAGCCATTTATTTATATATATTCTTTTTTCTTTTTCTTCCCTTAGTTTTATTAGGCTTTCTAATTCACCCATGTAGCGAGCCTATAACCAATGACTCCCAGACCAGATGGTCTTAGGGCACCAGATGAGGAAACATCCCTCGGGTTTAAGGACTCGAGTGAAAAAGGCCACAAAACTAAGAGGGATTATTCTTAATCACCGTTAGGCGTGAATAACCATGCTTCTTGAGGCACAATTATCCAGCTTAATAAGTGAGATCACTGTTAGGCGTGAGTCATCATGCTTCTTGAGGCACAATTTCCCAGCTTAATAAGTGATCTTTATTTATATATATTTTTCTTTTTCTTTTTTCTTTTTCTCTCTCTTTTTTTTTTTTTTTATATATATATATATGGCATTTTTGGTCTTTGTTTCCATCCCAAGAAATGTGTAAGTGTAAAGTGCATATTATCTAAGGCAAAAAATGCAAGATAAAAATATCTCCTCAATTTTACTTACTTAGCCTATAATTTTCAAACAAGATCTATTATTTCAACTAAGTTTAAGATGTCATAATTAAGGCTTTCTTAATTTCTAAGATACATCTTAATTTTCTTAAAAATAGAGCAAAACTTTGTCTTTTATTTCAAAAAGTTTTTATTTTTTTTATTTTTATTTATTTTTTATTTATATTTTTCTAAAAGAAAAGCAAAATCTAAAAAGAAAATGGAAAATCTAGAAAAAAGATAAAATCTAAAAATAAAAGACCTAAAAAGAAAAATAAAAGTCCTAAAAAAAATAAAAATCCTATAAAGAAAAGAAAATCCTATGTTAGTAAACCCTCCCCCACACTTATTTCATGCATTGTCCTCAATGCATCATGATATATGTATGCATGAAACAGGTAAGAGGTAGGAAAAATTATTTACAAGGAATATACAAATGTAACTCTCACCTGGGTTTTTGGTCGCTTCCCTCTGGCCCGTTTCCCATCGTTCCAATGTGTTCTCTTTCTTGAACTCCATTGGGAAACGGTCTGAATTGTTCTTACCCTAGGTGATTCCAGTTTCAATTTGTTGTTATTTTCATTCATACTCTTTCCACCACATCGTTCACACACAAAGTCCTTATCACCACTCTCACTCAGAATCTCATCACTTCCAATTTTTAGAAATTTTAACTCCTCTCCATATAATTCTTCAAAGCTCAAGTCAACATCCGGCAGTGAACAATTAGCTAACTTACCCCGAGTTGACTCATCTAAACACATGATCTCATCAGCAAACAAGTCTTCAAAAGATATATCAATTGGAGGTTCAAATACAGTCTCAGTTGGCTCATTGAAAGTGAAGATATCCAAATCAACTTTCCCCTTTTGAAAGGGTACTCGGATAAGAGAATCACAAGATTGTGACTCATCTTTTGGATCTTCACCTTCCTCCTCACAATTGTTACTAATGAAATTAACCTCAAATGTTTGATCTTTTGTTTTGTGAGGCTGTGTGTGGAAGACATTGTGTTCATGTGTCATGTTACCAAAAGTCAACCTCATTGATCCATTCCGGCAATTAATGATTGCATTTGCAGTAGCCAGGAATGGTCGACCCAGAATGACAGGAATTTGTGCCCTTTGATTGGAATTTGACACTGGTTTTGTTTCAAGGACAACAAAGTCAACTGGATAAAAGAATTCTCCAACTTTGACCAGGACATCTTGAATTACCCCCTTGGGTTTAGTAACAGAGCGATCAGCCAATTGAATGGTCATTTGGGTTGGGTGGAGATCACCTAACCCCAATTGTTGGTACACAGAGAAAGGTAGGAGATTGATACTGGCCCCCAAATCAAGAAGTGCCCTATTTATTGTAGTCTGTCCTATGATGCATGAAATGGTGGGGCTCCCTGGGTCTTTATACTTAACAGGAATTGGACCAGTGAGCAGCTCATTGATGGATGATGCTAGGAAGACTTTTTAGGGACTTGGGTCTTTCTCTTCTTGGTGCACATTTCCTTCAAAAATTTGGCATATGATGGCACTTGTTGAATGGCATCAAGAAGAGGGACATTGATTTGGACCTTATTGAATGTTTCTTTTATTTTCTCCATGTGAGCATTTGACTTGTTATTTCTCAGCCTATTTGGATATGGAACTATAGGCTTGTATGTATGCTCATCTACCTTTTCTTCACCCTTGGCCTTGGAAGTGGATGGCTCAGTACTAGAGGATGGTTTGTCAAAAGTTGGTGACATTGGGACATGAAGAGTTTGCTTTGGTACTGGATGAGATTGTGGACTAGAAACCTTATTGTCAACTTGTTTACCAGATCTCAGGGTATGAATGGCATGACAGTGACTGGGTCCTGAATTTTCAACTTTGGGATTTAGCAATGGCTGGCTTAAGAACAGTCCTTTTTGATTCTCAGCCAATTGCTTGATCTGAACCTTCATTTCATTCAACTCCTGTTGCTGGTTCTTTGTTAAGGTTTCTATCATTTGTTTCAACTCAGATATTTCAGAATTATTTTGGGGTGGATGTTGAGGATATGGAGATTGGAACTGTGATTGGTAATATGGTGGTGGATTCTGATAAGACTGATATGACTGTGGTGGACTTTGAGATGGATGAACATACAGTGAATTTTGATCGAAACTGGATGGATGAAACTGAGCATTGTTTGGATATGAATGTGGTGGCATTTGATGCTCAGGACCAGACTGACTCCACAAAGAATTTGGATGGTTCTGCCATCCTGACTTGTAAGTATTGGAGTATGGATGATGATTGGGTCTGGTAGATACTGCATTCATGTTCTCTTGAAATGGGGGCTGATACAATGGACACTCCTCAACAACATGGCTAAGGTCTTGACATTTGGTGCAACCTGGTCTAATCAAAGGCAATGGGTTGACCTGGTTGACCACAGAATTCCCTATTGACTCAAGCAACTCTATCCTCTTCATTAATTGTGTGATCTTGGTTTCTGAAGCTAGAGAGGATTCTTTGGATTGTGTACCAGTTCTGGAAGTGGTGGGAGTCGGTTTATCAGGCATGACTCCCACTGAATGGTTTTCTCAGCTAGGGTTTCAAAGAGATCCCACCCCTGATGTTCATCTTTTTTCAGGAATTCCCCTTGGCACATGGATTCTAAAAGTGTTTTCGTTTGGTAATCTAATCCATCATAGATAATCTGGCATAGCCGCCATTTCTCTATGCCGTGATGGGGACATAGGGCTAAGAGGTCTTTGAAACGCTCAAGATATTTCCAGAAAGGTTCATTTTGTTCTTGCTTGAATTGCATTATGTTTTTTCTCATGAGGGCTGTTTTGTGGATAGAATAGAATTTCCTAAGAAAGACCTTAACAAAATCATCCCATGAAGATATGGAACTGACAGGAAGACTATAAAGCCATTTCTTAGCTAAATCCTTAAGTGCAAACGGTATGAACCGTAACCTAACAGCATCCTCAGAAAGTTGGGATATTCTCATCATTTGGCATACCTCTTCAAACTCACGAATAAAGAGGTATGCGTCCTCAGACTCTAGACCATGGAATCGGGGAAGTGTACTAATGAATTGTGGTTTCAGCTCAAAATGATTTCCATTAGGCTCGGGGAGAAGAATGCATGAAGGAATGGAGGTGCGAATCGGATAAAATCGATCCTGAAGTGAGACGTTGTTGGTCATGATGTGAAGTGGTTGTGGAAGTGTAAGTGTAGCAGAATGATGATCACAGAACCACTCTCAAATATACAATCACAAACAACGTGCACCGATCACACCAACGGAAAGAAAAAAAAAACAAACAATAAAAGAAAAAATCAATCCAAGCTTGTCTAGGGTTTCTGGTCCTAGGTGACTCCTAAATAGACTGTCCACAGGAGGTTTAGTGTAGACCTTGACTATAAGCAAATCAGCCAGGGAAGGGTAAAGTCGTTGGGAGGTTTTCCGTCCGGAGACGTTCCTTAATTAAGTAACCAACAACCTTCGGGCTTTCGGCCCTCAACCCCTTTCCTAGACACCGATTTTACAGAAGTCAATTTCCAACACTTTTCCCCTTAGGATAATCTCCTAAGTGAGTCCGGATGTCCCTAGGGCCAACGTCTATCAAATTTTATTTATAAGCTTAGGATTGTGAGTACGTGGGGAAAATGATTTCCGGGCTAAGGAAAGGGTAATGACCTCCCCCACCTTATGTTATTTACAGGAATTGCCCTTAGAATTAATTGTGCAAGTGTACGATATAGAAACAAACAAGGTTCACTCCAAGTAAGAAAAATCAAACAAAGAGTGAGTCTTAGTCTATATGCAATGAATCACGTACCTTGTCCCACGCACTCTTCAACAGTAAATTTAAAGTAATTGAAAGACACGTGCCTATAATGCAAGATGTCTAACAATTTTTTAGCAATTATCAACCAATTTCTTACTGTTGAATTAATTAACAGGAATACAGTGAAGTATACAGAAAATGAAGTATATAGGCAGCAGTATCTTGCAGAGCAGAAGCCCCTGCAAAAATTTTGTAAGTAGTGAACTCTAAAGTGCCGCGTTCCCACGGCAATTCTTGTGGATCCGCGGCACAATAGAGGGATCCTGGGCTCTGCTTTCTTGAGCAGAGGCCCAGGTCCACTTATATGTTTCTGCTGTGAATATTTTTCTGTTTTCTTCACCTGTACCTGCAACAGAGAAGATATATCGTTTAGTTTCTCACTTTTAAAAATACCGTCGCTCTCCCCGGCAACGGCGCCAAAAATTGATTTAGACTCGAAAGGGGTAGTGTGAAGTATAGCACAAGTATTATGTAAAAGAGAAAGGTTTAGAATCAACCTCGGTGCTTGTTTACTCCACAAATGTATGTAAGATGTTCAATGTACCCTTTCTTATCTCCGCTATAGCCTAGGGCTATACCGAGTCGGATCTCAGGGAGAGCTAGCGATAGAAGCTTTCACGATACTAGTGAGAAGAGGAAACGAGAATTCTTCTATGTTTCAAAAGAATAAAGAATCAAAAGAAAAACAAATCAAAGAATTGGTGGCTATGTTCATGGTGGAAATAGAAAAGAAATCAAGAAGTGATGTGGATGTTGAACTAACAACTAAAAAGAAAGTAAAATCAAGAAAACTTTGAATGAAAGAAATCCATGACTAGCTAACCTTAACTACCTTGCTAAACTAACTAAACTCCGTGATAGTGATGCGTGCCTCATGTTGATTCATCGGCATGGATGTGTCTTGCTTGTGATCTAATTACTTTCCCACTTGGATGATGGGGATTCATTCTTGGACTTGTCTTGTAGCCTCCATAGATGGTCGTAGGCCTACGAATGGACTTTCACTAATGGAATCAAAAGAGCTACACTCAAGTGATGCAAATGAAAAAACATACAACATTCACTAATGGAAGTAGTGAAGTTATACATCAAATAGCATATTGGTGCTTCCATCTCCATGTTCCATCAAGGCACTAGTTCGAAGACTAGGCTCCAAGTGAGGCACACATGAATCATATGGAGAATTACAACAAAATCTTGCCAAGAAATGAAAAGAAACCTATCGGAGAAGAGAAGACCATACAAATTGCAAGATGAAGTAAAGCAATCACACATGAGCTAGAAGTTAGCAAGGTAGTAGTTAGCTAGTACATGGAGAAGGAATTAGCTACTACAAGCCATTACAAAAAGAAAACAAAGCATGAATAAATTGCTAGAAATTAACAAAGCAAGTAACAAAACAAAATAAAAGCAAGTGAAGAAGACAAACTAGAATCAAGCTCAAGTAGATATGTAGAGAATGGATCAATCCTTGTATAGCTCCAAGTTGTCACTCCTTGTTGATACAAGCTCTCTCTCTCATACAAATCTCTCTTGCAATGAAATCTAGGGAGGAGAAAATCCTAGAGAGAACTAAAAATCCTAAACAAAAACCTAACAAAATACAAGTTTACACTAATCTCTCTCTCTCTTCTCTGATCAGTCCCAGCTCGCAGGTGAGGGTCCAGTATTTATAGCAGAAATGAGAAGCTTCTGGAGAGTAGTTTGTTGCCACAAAATCCGGGGACCAACGGCCATGATCTTGCCGCGGATTGCCGCGGGATTGCCGCCGGATCTGGGCCGTTGGATCGGATCTTTCTGGTGGAGATCAGTTGGGAAGTGGTTATCCACGTGGACCACTTGGATTCTCTGTTTGTTGCGCGGATCTCTCTAGATCTGGATTGAGATTTGGCTTTATCCTTTATCTTTTAATTAATCACTTAATTAGTGTTAATTAAGTGATTAGTTGAATATCTCTCCATTAATTGTGTACCTGCAAATAAGTAGAGAAGAGGAGTAAAAATCACTTATTTATTTGTATTATGCATGGGAGTTATGATGTAAAATATGCAATATTGAGTACTAATCAGAAATCTGTAGTTTCCTAAGTTCACCGGCCTTGGTCAGATCAAAGTTGAGTTGCTTAATTGCCCAGAGGGCCCGGTGTTCTAACTTTACTGGCAGATGACAGGCTTTTTCAAACACAATTCTATAAGGAGACATCCCTGGAACTGTCTTAAAAGTAGTACGGTAAGCCCACAATGCATCATTGAGCTTAACCGACCAATCCTTTCGGTTTTGTCTGACAGTCTTTTCTAGAATGAACTTGATCTATCGGTTGGTGACTTCGACCTGCCCATTTGTCTGGGGATGATACGGAGTGGATAACTTGTGATTGATGGAATATTTTCGCATCAGAGTTTCAAAAACTCTGTTGCAGAAATGTGATCTATTATCACTAATTATCTCTCTACGGGTGCCAAATCGGGAGAAGATGTTCTCTTTAAGAAATTTGACAACCACTTCGTTGTCATTCGTCTTAGTTGGCACAGTTTCTACCCATTTAGAGACATAATCTACAGCAACCAAAATGAATTTGTTGCCGAAGGAATTGGGAAATGGTCTCATGAAATCAATACCCCAAACATCAAAAATTTCAACTTCAAGGATCGGGTTTAGGGGCACATGTCTTTTCTTGAAATCTTCCCAGTTTTCTGACAATTTGCGCATGACTTGCAAAAATGATATGAGTCTTTGAACAAAGTAGGCCAGTAGAACCCACTTTGTAGAACCTTTTATGCAGTCTTGCGGGGACCAAAGTGTCCTCCGCATGCAAGGTCATGGCAAAAGCTGAGCACACTCCTCTGTTCCTCCTTGGGTATGCATCGTCTAATGATTTGGTCGGGATAATACTTAAAAAGATACGGTTCTTCCAAGAAGAAGTACCGTACTTGGGCAAAGAAGCGGTATTGGTCTTCCTTTGTCCAGTCAGCGGGTAATTGTCCCATGGCCAGGTAATTAATGATGTCAGCATACCAAGGTTCCTTAAGAATGGCTAGGATGTGCTCTTCTGGGAGATCCTCGTTGATTAGAGCTTGGATGGTTGGTGCATTCGGAATTCGTGAGCGATGATCAGCAACCACATTTTCTATACCTCTTTTATTCCAGATTTCTAAGTCAAATTCTTGAAGCAAAAGGATCCACCGAATCAGTCGGGCTTTTGCTTCCTTCTTGGTCATGAGGTATTTCAGAGCCGAGTGATCCGTAAAAATCACCATTTTCGAATCTAACAAGTAAGGCCGGAACTTTTCTAACGCAAAGACAACGGCCAAGAATTCCTTCTCAGTCGTTGTATAGTTCTATTGGGCGTCATTCAAAGTCCTACTCGAGTAATAAATCACGTGCTGCCTATTGTTTATGCGCTATCCTACTATAGCGCCAATAGCAAAATCAGATGCATCACACATGATTTCAAATGGCTGGGTCCAATCAGGAGCAGAAATGATAGGCGCAGAGATAAGTTCTTGCTTAAGCTTCCCCCATGATTTAAAACACTCATCGTTGAAATCAAAGGGCACGTCCTTAGCGAGCAGGTTGGTTAAGAGCCTCGCGATTTTGCTAAAGTCCTTAATGAACCATCGGTAGAACCCAGCATGCCCTAAAAAGGATCTAATGTCCTTGATGCTTTTGGGTGGTGGAAGCTTAGCAATTACTTCTACCTTAGCCTTATCCACTTCTATGCCTCTCCTCGAAATCTCATGGCCCAAGACAATCCCCTGACTCACTATAAAGTGACATTTTTCTCAGTTTAGAGTTAGGTTCTCAATGCATCTTTGTAGCACTAACTCTAAGTGATGAAGACACTGATCAAATGAATCTCCGTAGATGGAGAAGTCATCCATGAAAATCTTAAGAAAACGTTCCACCATGTCAGAGAACAAACTAAGCATGCACCATTGGAACGTTGCAGGAGCATTGCACAATCCAAAAGGCATGCACCGATAAGCAAAGGTTCCGAACGGCCAGGTGAACGTCGTCTTTTCTTGGTCTTCTGTAGCAATGGGAATTTGATTGTATCCCGAGTACCCATCTAAAAAGCAGTAGTACTCATGTCCAGCCAAACGCTCAAGCATTTGGTCGATGAAGGGTAACGGGAAGTGGTCTTTATGGGTAGCTGTATTCAACTTCCTGTAGTCGATACAAACACGAACCTTGGTAGGCAGTCTTGTTTGTACTAACTCTTTTTCCTCATTTTCTACTACCGTAAAGCCAGCCTTCTTTGGGACTGCATGAACAGGGCTAACCCATTGACTATCAGAAATGAGATAAATTATCCCATTATCTAATAGTTTCAGAATTTCAGCCTTAACTGCCTCTTGCATGAGAGGGTTAAGCCTGCGTCGTGGGTCCCTCCTAGGGATTGCTTCATCGACTAAATGGATTCTGTGTTGTACTATGGCTGGACTTATTCCCTTGATGTCCTTCATCGTCCATCCAATGGCTTCCCTATATCTTTTCAGAATAGATATTAAGCTATCCTCTTGTTGCTCAGTCAAGTGGAATGCTATGATGACTGGCAAGGTGTCCTTTCCGCCCAGGTAGGCGTACTTGAGGTGTTCAGGCAGGGCTTTTAGCTCTATGGAAGGTGTTTCTTCATTGGAGGTAATCTCTGAGCTTTCAATCCTAGGATGGGGTACATTGGGGCTTGATGCCCAATCCACTGCTGAATCTACGTTCTGGTCTAGATTAAAATCCTCAGCCTCCAGATCAAACTCTGCCTCAGTTTCTATTTTCATACTTTCCTCATGCTCACTGGTCAGGTTTTCAATAGAATTGACCTCAAACGTCTGATCATTGACATCCCTAGGTTGTCTTCCAAGATTAAAGACATTGACTTCCTTCATCATGTCTCCAAAAGTCAATCGCATGGACCCGTTCCTACAGTTGATTATGGCATTGGCTGTAGCAAGGAATGGGCGCCTTAAGATGATGGGAGTTTGAGACCTAAGATTGGACACAGGTTGGGTCTCAAGCACAATGAAGTTAATGGGGTAAATGAAATCCCCGACCCGGATGAGGACGTCTGTGATTTCTCCCTTCGAGATCTTCATAGATCGGTCAGCTAGCTGAATGGTGACTCGAGTTGGGCTTAGCTCGTCCAACCCAAGTTGCTGGTATACTGAGAGAGGTAGCAAGTTGATACTTGCTCCCAGGTCAAGAAGCGCTCTACTGATTTTGGTCTGTCCTATGGTGCAGGAAATGGTGGGACATCCGGGATCCTTGTATTTCACCGGAATGGGACCAGACAGAATTTCGCTTATATTAGTGGCCAAGAAGACTTTCTTGGGCACATTGGTCTTTCACTTCTTTGTACACATATCCTTAAGAAATTTGGCATAAGCCGGGACTTGTTGGATAGCGTCAAGAAGTGTCGCATTCAATTTGACCTGGTTAAACATCTCTAGCATTTTCTCCATGTGCATATTTTATTGTTGTTCCTAAGCCTATTGGGAAAGGGTGCTACAGGCTTATGAACTTGTTCAGTAGCTTTGTCCTTGTCAGATGTTTGTGGAGTGGATTGGGAGGAACTAGAAGAGGTGGAGGCAGGAGTGGGATCGGGATGGACTGGACTTTTCTGTTGATAAACCTGGTTATCTACCTTCTTTCCAGATCGCAGTGTGTGAACAGCATTACGCTGGTTAATCGATGCATCCTGAATTTCATATGCTTGATTGGAGGTTTTGGGTTAACTAATGGCTGACTAGGCAAAGTACCCTTAGGTCTTTTACTTAGGGAGCTAGCTAACTGGCTCATCTGCATTTCCAATCTAGATATGGCCTGTGAATGACTGTTCAATGTTTGTCCCTGGTTTTGCATAAATGCGGTTTAGGACTTTATGAAAGCCTCTATGCTCTCCTCCAATTTACTGATTTTCTTTTCCATTGGTGAGCCTTAGGAGGAGGAAGCTGGGGCTTGATTGGGAAAAGTTGGTGAAGGAGTAGGATGGTGAAAGTTGTTGGAAAAATTAGGCCTGGGAGGATTGTTTTGGGCCCAGGAGAAATTGGGGTGATTTCTCCAGCCGGGATTGTAGGTCTGTGAGTAGGGGTTGTGAGGCGGCCGTGAGTAAGCCACGTTCATGTGTTCCGGTGGCACTTGCTGGGCATGAAAAATGGGGCACTCTTCAAAAACATGGTTTGGTGCCTGATAATACGAACAACCCGGATTGTGAATTGGTGGTGGGTTGATCTGGTTGACACTGGCAGGCTCTTTTGTTTTCAGAGCCTCTATCCTTCTCATTAGGGTAGCAATCGTAGCCTCGGCAGCTATGGATGATTCTAGAGATAGGAGCCCTCCTCTTGAAGCTATAGATTGTGAATTCCTAGGTTTCTCCGAGGCTGGCTCCCATTGCAGGGTTTTCTCCGCTAAGTCCTCAAATAAATCCCAACCCTGATTCTCATCCTTCTGCAAGAACCCTCCCTCACACATCGTTTCTAACAGGGTTTTAGTCTGATAATCTAGACCATCGTAGAGAATCTGGCATTGACGCCATTTCTCCACGCCATGTTGAGGGCACTGAGCGAGGAGATCTTTGAATCGCTCAAAGTATTGTTGGCCCAAAGGGTTTCCACTCTAGTTTTGATGATGATTAACTCATGTAGTTATGTATACTAATAATCTTGTGATTTTAGTTTTAGATCATTAATCAAGTTATTAGTTGGTGATTAGCTTCAACAAGATGATTTGGAAGCTTTCACATGTTGATTTAAGAGCCCAAGCATCAAAGATCATATATAGCACTTGCTCGGTGGATCAAGGAGTTTTGGATCGAGTCGGCTTGGAGACAAGAAGACATCGGTACCATAGTTTAGTTTTGTGTTTAGATCCAAATTGTAAAGATTAGAATAGTATGATATGCTCAAGCTCACAACACACACGTTTCATGTTTTGGATATTGGTTTTCGGTTTTTCCGTTTTGGTTTAACCGATCTTGGTTTTCATGAATAGATATTATATCAAAACAAGTTTACATGGTTTAATGTATATTAGATTTGTTCTATATACATGCATGCTTCAACTACTTAGACAAACTTACTTTGATATACCTATTCATGTGTTTTAGGTTTTGTGTTTTAACAAAGCTTATTTTTGGAATTAAAGACAAAAACTATTATATGTATATGTTTCATGTATATTGGATTTCTATCCATATGCATCATGCTTCAAGGTGTTTAGATATCATGTTTTTGTATTTGGAAGAGTTTTGGACAAAATGTATTTTCAATTCAAAAATCCAAGTTTTAGAAAATACAATTTTTGATTTTTGGTAAAAATGATAAGACACAAAAATGTTTCAAAATGTTTGTTATTTGTGATGAAATTTTTATCACAAGTTTATATTTCAAATTAAAATGATAAAATTATTTTTGTATAATTTTAGAGATTTTTATGGGAATTTTTAGGATTAAAAATTACTTGTTTTTCTGACCAGAATTGCCTCTGCCAGGCTAGGTCGGTCGCCCGGACGGTCGACCGTACCAAGTAGTCGGTCGACCGACACTATCGACCGACGTGCACGGATACGTGCACGCTGGCTGACCCATGGCACGGTCGACCGCACGGTCGACCGACTGAGAGCAGGTTGCTCTCTGTTTGTTACGGTCGATCGAGCGGCCGACCGGCAAGAGAGCCGTTGCTCTCTGGTTCTGGGGACGGTCGACCGCCCGGTCGACCGATGGCACAATGGTCTGAAATATGACCGTTGGACGGTCGACAGGCTGGTCGACTGCTGGTTCATTTTTGGCAGTTTCTGTTGCCAACGGCTATAATTTTCTGGGGGCTATAAATACCCCATAGGAAAGAGGTTTTAAAAAAGATTTTTTGTGCGAATTTTTCCTGACTCTCTAGTGTTTTCACAGCAATCAAAAGAAGTTTTTGGGTTTTAAATTGAACAATCTATTTGGTGTTTTTGCTAGGGTTTGAAAAATCAAAGAAAAGGGTTTTTGGAAAAAGAGTTTTGATTCAACTTCTATATCTTGGTTTCAGTTTTTCTCAAGGATTTTCTTTGTGATTTTGATTTCCATTCCTTTGGTTTTCTCCACACTTGAGTTACATCTACTATCTTATTCTATAGGATCTTTGTGTGGGAAAAGAGATTGTTTGTGGTTGTTTGTTAGACCACCAAGTTGTAAACCCAATTCTTGCTTGGCTTTGTGCCTTTGGGTTGTATCCCTCAAGTTGTGAGGTGATCCTTGTGTTAATCCCTCAAGTTGTGAGGTGATTGTTTGTTGGCTTAGAGTTGTGCCTCAAGGAGGAGGTTGTGTTTGTAAGGAGAGGAGTTGGGTACTCCTTGTAATTGTTATTGCCCCAAATCCTCGGTGAAGGTTCCCTTTGTGGGAGTCCTTTGTGGACAAGCTAGTGGACTTAAAATCCTTCTGGGTGAAGGCGGAAATGTAAAGCTGGGTGCTCGAACCTCGAAACATATCTTGTTGTTTGCGCTTGATCCCTTGGCTCTTACTCTCTCTCTATATTGTGCCTTGAATCTATTCATATTGTTCATTCATAATTATTTGCTTGGCTTGTTTGAGTGTACATCTCTTGTTAATTGCAATTAGTTTTTTAAATTCCGCATTGAGTTCATTAGATTAGCATAATCACCTATTCACCCCCCCTCTAGGTGATTTTCAAGTATCTCCAAAATGGTTCGCTCGGGTCTTACTTAAACTGCATGATGTTCTACCTAATGAGGGCAGTCTTGTGAATGGGGTAGAATTTCTTCAAGAAGGCCTTGACGAAATCATCCCAGGTCGTGACTGAATCTGCTGCCAAGCTGTACAACCACTTCTTAGCTAGGTCCTTTAGGGAAAAAAGGGATGAAACGTAACCTAACGGCATCGTCTCCTAGCTGGGGTATACACGTCATGGGGCATACTTCTTCAAATTCCCTAACAAAGAAGTATGCGTCCTCTGATTCTAAACCATGAAATTTGGGAAGAGTGTTAATGAATTGTGGCTTTAACTCAAAATTATTACCGTTTGCTTCAGGAAGTTTTATGCAAGATGGAAGTGAAGTTCTGATCGGGTAAAATCTATCCTGAAGTGACGCCAACACCGGTTCTGGATGCAAGGGTAGAGAAGTGTTTCTTGTTAATCTAGAAGTTGACGGATCTCTCACCCACTCTTGCATGCAGCACACCACAACCAACGTGAAGACAACAAACAATCGAAAAGAACTAAAAACAAATAAAAGAAAGAAAAATAGCCACAAGCCTTAGTCTAAGGTACCTGGACCTAGACGACTCCTAACTGGTCGATTCTCCGGGGAAGGTTGTTGCAAGAACTCGACTACAAGCTAATCGGCCAGGAAAGGGCAAAGCTCGGGGGGAGGTATCCGGGCAGAGGCACGGGCCTAATTATGCCAAACCACGGAGCTTTCGAGGCTTTACCTCTCAATCCACTTTCCTTAGACACCGATTTTATAGGAGTATAGTTCTTACAATTTCCAACCTAGGTTAATCTCTTAGTGAGTCCGAGATGTCCCTAGGGTCAACGTCTATTGATTTTTAGTTAAGGCTTGGGAAAATGTGAGTGCACTTGGAGATGATTTTTGGGCTAAGGAAGGGTGATGAAATCCCCACCTTATCTTGTTTATTTGGGTTTTGCCCTTAAAGTCAATTGTGCAAGTGTACAGTTTATTCACAATAAGGTAACACTCAAAGCGATAAATCACTTCAAAATGTTAGTCCTATTCTATATGAATGCACACGTACCTTGTCTCCAGCACTCTTCAACAGAAATTGAAATGAATTTAAATAGACACGTGCCCTGATGCAAAAGTCTAATCCAAATTTCAATTAAGCAACAAGTGAATTTCTATTGAATTTATTACACATGCATATAGGTGAAGCATCCTAGAAAACTACAAATTTAGAAAGCAATTTTTTTTAGCGGCTTTCGGCAACCCTGCAAACGAGTTTGTTAGTACTTCAATCGGAAAAACTCGCTTTTACACGAATTTTTCCGAGGGCAAATGAGTCCTCGCGCAATGTCCTTGCCCACCTCTTTTGCTTCCCGCGATAGTGAGCTCCTTGGTACTTCTCCTACACACAAAAGAACAATCTTTAGTAGTGAACAATAAAGCCGTTCCCTCCCCGGCAACGGCGCCAAAATTTGATCGACAAAAAGCAAGTACTAAAATAAAAGAAGGAAGTGTGGGTTGATGTTACTGCTTTTGCGATTCTTCCGTAGTAGCGAAGTGGCTATACGGGTCATATCCACAAGGAGGGAGAGCGATGGAAGCTTGATGCGGCTTCAAAATTCAAGAAGAAAGAAAGTTCTTTGTGTCCAAATAAAGAATTGAAAAGTGAAGACAAGTTATTTGAAGAATTGTTGGAAAATGTTTTGGTTGTTTGTAAAAGTGATTTTTTCTTAGTTGTAAAAATGCATGGCTAACTTCTACTAAGTGCTCCCACTAATTTCTAACTTTTGGAAGATAGCCTCACGATGGATCATAGGCGAACACAAACCTTTTGCATTGAAACTATTCACGTGGAAATCGAGTGAAAGTTCATCCTAAGACTTAGCTTTACACGATAAAAACTCGGACATTCCCTTATCAAGATCCAATAGAAGGCGAGAATAAGGGAAGACTCGAGTGCACTATTGGTACCTGCAAAGTTAAAAGGAGAAGTCTCTAACTTACAATAACAAGTAAAGTACACAACTCATAAATCATCAAAACTCATTAAGCATGAAGTATAAGAAAATAAATACTTGTAGGTAAATTAAAGTTAGAACCCTCGTCTTAAGATGCCATAGCTCTTGTTTGAAGGTTCACCTAGAGGGGGGGGTGAATAGGTGATGGCTAATCTAATGGTCACTTAAGCCAAATGATGCGGAAGCTAAAAACAATTATGACCAAATAAAACTTTTACACTAAACACCACGTATAACACAAGAGTGTTGCCGAATTCCCCGTGAAGGGCTCTGGACAAACTCCTCTAGATTCCCCTTGAATGGGTTGAGGTGCCGCGTTGGCTCTCTTGGTTAAATACAAATGTTAGCAAACAAACCCAAGCAAGTATATCAATTAAGCACAATATGAATATCAAGCATGTAAGAATAAGCACAATAGAAGCATGCAAGATATAAACATTAGACAAGTAGAGAGAGTGTGAGCAATCGCAAACACAAGGAATTTGTTTCGAGGTTCGAGCACCCTTGCTCTACATCCCCGCCTTCGACACACGAAGGATTTCCCCTATGATCGATCCCAATGGATCACCCGGTGCCGCAACACCTACAACTCTCGGACTCCCTAGTCCGTACACACGCAAGCCCACCGGCTCGCCGAGGCCGCACCTCAAATAATAGAGTTCGCACCCGAACCCGAAACACCCGAGTCCACACTAGGACCCGAAACAATGTGAACACAACCGTCCGCCTTCTCAAAGAAACAAATGAAGAACTTTGGTGATCACAACTCTTAATCACCTAAAATCCTCTCACAACAAAACCCTATAGGTAGATATAGCAATGGATAGCTCAAGTGTTTGTGTGAGAGAACTAGGAAAGAGATGGTGGAGGAAAACTCAAGAAATTCTCTTTTACACTGTTGATAAAACTTTCCTTTTTGATAGGAAATATTTGCTCTCAAATATGTGGAGAAAACTCTTTTAAACAGATAAGAAAAACTGGCCCAAAGCTCTCCTAAAATCTTATGGAAAAACAATGACCAAACCCCCAAATTTATAGGCTGTCAAAAACTAGCCGTTGGGGTCTGTCAGACCTGTCGGTCGACCGCCAACGGTCAAGAATCCGACCGTTGGAGCCCTCCGGTCGACCGCCCGGTCGACCCAAAAGAACAGAGAGCACTGCTCTAAGTTCCGGTCGACAGTGTCGGCAGACCGGCCATCTACCAGGTCAAGGCGTGCACGTCGTGCACGTCAGTCGACCGAGCCGGTCGGCCGACTTCAGAGTTAGTCGACTAGCAAGGTAGTAAGTCGACTAGCTGAAGCCTGAAAACAGTTTTTCTGGAATTTAAAACTAAGTCTTTTGGTTCAAATAAAATCCCATAAAATACTTAAAAAATCTACAAAAATAGTTTTACCAATATACTTTGATAAACAAACATGCTTGCACAAAATCAAGGCATGTTATAAATGATTTGGACTATTTTTGTAATATGGAAATATTGGCTCAATAGAAAACTGTATTTTTCCAAATTTGTTTTTCCAAAACTTCTCTAAATACAAAAACAAGATATTTAAACAACTTTTAAAGCATAGTGTGTATGGATATGATCCACTACACAATCAAGATGAAATATCTATGTTTTTGACAATACGCATAAACTTGGTTTTGGTTGAAAGATGTAAACATGAATACCAAAAAGCAAATAGTATTTTGTCACAAAGAAAAATCTTTTCTAAACTAAAAAATCTTTTATGAAAACAATTCTATCAAGAGTGTGTGTGTGATATATACTTGAGCAATCCACCAACTACTCTATCCTTTACATTTTAACTAAAACAAAATCTTCTAAAAACTAAATCTTATACCTAGACACAAGTCTTGATCTTGAAGTCTTCCCTTGAAGTCTTCTCATCATCTTGATTTGGTCCAAATGCAATCCAACGAGCTCGACTCCTCTTGAGTACTTGATGTGGTCTTGATGCATAGGCTCGTGAATCAACCGGTGCTAGCTCCAAAATATGACTTTAAATCCTTTGTTGAAGCTCCACACCTACTAAGATCTTGATAACAAATCTGTCACAATTAAACACAAGATCATTAGTAAACATAACTACATGAGTTGATCATCATCAAAACTAGAGTGATGGGCCTTTGGGCCAACAATCTCCCCCTTTTTGATGATGACAAAACTCATGAAGTTATATATGCATTGATTAAAGTAAAGCTCCAAAGAAGCTCCCCCTTAACTCATGCATACCAAATAAACAATAATATATGACAATGAAGCTCATAAATATGTATGCAAATCTAGGAGATAAACATGCTAAAAAGCATAAAACAAATCAAAATCTTTTTCTCCTATTTGCAAAACAAAACATATATGCATAAACAATCATTTTTTCTCAAAACATGCATATATAGCAAATACCTCTCCCCTTTTTGTCAATCATCAACAAAGGGTTTAAGGTAAAAACAAAATCATCAAATCTTTCTCCCCCTTTTTGTCATAAACAAAGAGAGCAATAAGAGGTCAAACATATCAATAAAAGGTTATATGTGATATACATTCATGAAGAGGAAGACGTTAAGTTACCTTCCCTACACATATGCATTACATGAAGAAGGGATGACAAGCCCCAATTCACATAACACATATTATGTAATGCATAAGAAGAGATGTGAAGCTCCCCCTACACACGTGTACCACATAAAGAAGAGTTTGTCAAGCTCTTCAATACACAATACACTCAACATGAATCTATATATAGAAGAGATATTAAGCTCTCCTTGCATATAGGCAATACAACTCAAATTTTTTTTTTTAATTTTTCTTAAACAAAATTTTTAAAGGTATCAGAGCTTTTGTAAAACAAACAAATTTTAAGATACCAAATTGAAAATAATCATTATTGTAAATCATATTGATACCAATTGAAATTTAACAAATATGAAGTTGAAACATATTGATACCAATAGTAAACATAATGATCAAAAATTTTTATTTTTCATCATAAACTTTGTGCTTTTAAAAATGTGAACCAATTGTAAGTTAAGCACATGAAAATCATATATATGTATGAAAAAAATATACCAATTGAAATTGATACACATATATAAGAAAACAAAATATGAGTATATACAAAAATTATCAATTTAGATACCAATTGAAAGAATCCAATGATACCAATTGAAAATGACAATGTAAATCAAGTATATAACTCATAACCTATACCTCCCAATCATGGTTCAAGTTTTAAATGATTTTCATTATGAAGCATACTTGAGCATAATCGCCCAACCATTCTCCCATAGATGGTAGGGGTTTTCAAAAATAGATTTGAAAAATAAGCTTTGTTTGAAAAACTCTACCAAATGAAGAACAATTAACTAGTTAAAATAATTTTTAAAAAACTAGTTAAAGATCCTTCAAAACATGAAATCAAAGTATATATATTTCATGAATCATACCAAATACAAGAATTGACACTCAATCTATGAAGCTCAAAAATATGTTCATGAAACAAAGTCATGACAAAAGAAATAAAGTGTGAGTGATCAAAAGTCATGTATAGCATTTTCATGAAAATAGACATTGAAGCTCAAAAAGTGTGAGTATCAATTTTTTTTAAAAAAATTCATTTTTATCAAACAAACATGAAAATTTATTTTTCATTAAAACAAAATACACTTCTAGGTATATGTATGATTTATCCAATCCTAACAATACACATACATATCCCAAACATAAAAGAGTCTATCAAGTGTATTTGCATGAAGGCAAGAGACTCACGGGTATACATGTATATTTATTAGTTTTGAATTAAAAATGCATATACATGAAGAAAAATCATAAAATTTAGCAAATCATGTATAAATGAGAGAATCATCAAAACTAGGCTATACATGTGCATATAGTGGGTACAAATGAGCATGAAGTGCAAACATATATAAGTCAATTTATTGCTCACTATTTGTACATGTATAAATCCAAGTTTTAATAAACACTGCATTTAAACTAGTTTACTACATGAAGCACAAAAACATGAACATGCTAAATGATGTCAAAAATGAATAAGCATGTAAATAAATTAAGAGTTTAGAAATAGTTGCCAACTTGGAACTATGTTCCAAAACTCCAAACATGGTGGTTGTCCCACCAAAACTCCTTGATAGCGGTGCATCAAAAATATGTCCATCTAGTCCACGTGCAACCACCACCAAGGCACCATTCCTCTCACGTCGTGTGAGAGCCCTCACCTACATCAAAAACACAAGGTGGGGGTTTTGGTACCCATTTTTTCTTTGGTCCTTGGGGGTTAGCTTTATAAGGCACCCAAACATTTTTATTATTAGCAAAATTAAAATGATGCAACTTGTCATAACAAAATTTTGCTAAATGGCCTTTACGCCCACAATGTATACAAGTGCACACCTTAGGATACTTATGTGTAGGAGTGTGATCATGACGTGCAACATAAGCATATGCATGAAGATGTTGTGCATGAATGTGTGGAGTTTGTTTCTTTGAAAACATTGACTCCAACCTAGTATGGTTAAATGCACAAGAGTTCAAAGTTGAACTTAAACAATCCATTTTATTTTTCAAAACAATAATCTCACTAGTGGTGGCATGTAAAGTATGGTGAGATATAGAATCATTTTTCTTATCCTTTTTAGAAACAAAATCTTTTTCCTTTTCAACAATTTTTCTTTTCAAAGATTTATTTTCTTGAAAAACAACTTCCTTTTGTTTTTCCACCAAAATCATTTCATTTTTCAAACTAGTGTTTCCTTCACATAAATCATTCAATTTGGACATTAAGGAAACATTCTCATTTTTCAAAAATTCATTTCTTTTTCAATGCATGCAACCTTATTTCTAAATGAATCATTTTCCTTATGCATGCAATCAAATTTCTTTTTCAAATTTTATTTTCTTTCTTAATCATGTCATATTTTTCAAGAAGGAGTTGACAAAAAGTGGTAAGCTCATCATATGACATGTCCTCATCATCTAACTCGTATTCGGTAGTTACCTCAAGGGGGTTATCCCCTTGGACCATGTAGCACACGTTGGAGATGTCGCTTCCAACATCCGAGTCACTCCCCGCATAGTATTGATTATTTTCGCCAAGGGAGAGGAGGGTGTTCCAAACTACAAAAGCAGATTCAACATTAGAAACCCTAGATAAATAATCATCATTTAGGGTTGACTTTAAAGCATGAAGGGCTTTTGCATTAGCCTCAAAATTCTTACCATCTAAACAATATGCATTATTAGCAGTGGCAAGATAAATATGAATGCCTAGGGCCTTGAGGTACAAAGACATCTTAACCTTCCAAATTTGGATGTTAAGAATGTCAAAGGTGGGTGGTGACATGAAGTCCATGGTGTGTGTACAAATATTGTGATTAGCCTAAAAATGAGTATCTTTAACTCTAGGTTGTAAGACCAAATTTCAGAGCACTTGGCTCTGATACCAATTGAAGGTTCACCTAGAGGGGGGGGTGAATAGGTGATGGCTAATCTAATGGTCACTTAAGCCAAATGATGCGGAAGCTAAAAATAATTATGATCAAATAAAACTTTTACACTAAACACCACGTATAATACAAGAGTGTTGCCGAATTCCCCGTGAAGGGCTCTGGACAAACTCCTCTAGATTCCGCTTGAATGGGTTGAGGTGCCGCGTTGGCTCTCTTGGTTAAATACAAGTGTTAGCAAACAAACCCAAGCAAGTATATCAATTAAGCACAATATGAATATCAAGCATGTAAGAATAAGCACAATAGAAGCATGCAAGATATAAACAATAGACAAGTAGAGAGAAAGTGAGCAATCGCAAATACAAGGGATTTGTTTTGAGGTTCGAGCACCCTTGCTCTACATCCCCGCCTTCGACACACGAAGGATTTCCACTATGATCGATCCCAATGGATCACCCGGTGCCGCAACACCTACAACTCTCAGACTCCCTAGTCCGTACACACGCAAGCCCACCGGCTCGCCGAGGCCGTACCTCAAACAATAGAGTTCGCACCCGAACCCGAAACACCCGAGTCCACACTAGGACCCGAAACAATGCGAACACAACCGTCCACCTTCTTAAAGAAACAAATGAAGAACTTTGGTGATCACAACTCTTGATCACCTAAAATCCTCTCACAACAAAACCCTATAGGTAGATATAGCAATGGATAGCCTAAGTGTTTGTGTGAGAAAACTAGGAAAGAGATGGTGGAGGAAAACTCAAGAAATTCTCTTTTACACTCTTGATAAAACTTTCCTTTTGATAGGAAATATTTGCTCTCAAATATGTGGAGAAAACTCTTTTAAACAGATAAGAAAAACTGGCCCAAAACTCTCCTAAAATC
The DNA here is from genome assembly GCA_038442645.1 of Agave tequilana. NCBI lineage: Eukaryota > Viridiplantae > Streptophyta > Magnoliopsida > Asparagales > Asparagaceae > Agave > Agave tequilana. Next base: position 63,174 of record JAVJIF010008281.1, on the reverse strand, counting down.
TTATGGAAAAATAATGACCAAACCCCAAATTTATAGGCTATCAAAAACTAGCCGTTGGGGTCTGTCAGACCTGTCGGTCGACCGCCAACGGTCAAGAATCCGACCGTTGGAGCCCTCCGGTCGACCGCCCGGTCGACCAAAAGAACAGAGAGCACTGCTCTCAGTTCCGGTCGACAGTGTCGGCAGACCGGCCATCTGCCAGGTCAAGGCGTGCACATCGTGCACGTCGGTCGACCGAGCTGGTCGGCCGACTTCAGAGTTAGTCGACTAGCAAGGTAGTAAGTCGACTAGCTGAAGCCTGAAAATAGTTTTTCTGGGATTAAAAACTAAGTCTTTTGGTTCAAATAAAATCCCATATAATATTTAAAAAATCTACAAAAATAGTTTTACCAATATACTTTGATAAACAAACATGCTTGCACAAAATCAAGGCATGTTATAAATGATTTGAACTATTTTTGTAATATGGAAATATTGGCTCAATAGAAAACTGTATTTTTCCAAATTTGTTTTTCCAAAACTTCTCTAAATACAAAAACAAGATATTTAAACAACTTTTAAAGCATAGTGTGTATGGATATGATCCACTACACAATCAAGATGAAATATCTATGTTTTTGACAATATGCATAAACTTGATTTTGGTTGAAAGATGTAAACATGAATACCAAAAACCAAATAGTATTTTGTCACAAAGAAAAAATCTTTTCTAAACTAAAAAATCTTTTATGAAAACAATTCTATCAAGAGTGTGTGTGTGATATATACTTGAGCAATCCACCAACTACTCTATCCTTTACATTTTAACTAAAACAAAATCTTCTAAAAACTAAATCTTATACCTAGACACAAGTCTTGATCTTGAAGTCTTCCCTTGAAATCTTCTCATCATCTTGACTTGGTCCAAATGCAATCCAACGAGCTCGACTCCTCTTGAGTACTAATGTGGTCTTGATGCATAGGCTCGTGAATCAGCCGGTGCTAGCTCCAAAATATGACTTTAAATCCTTTGTTGAAGCTCCACACCTACTAAGATCTTGATAACAAATCTGTCACTAATTAAACACAAGATCATTAGTAAACATAACTACATGAGTTGATCATCATCAAAACTAGAGTGATGGGCCTTTGGCCAACATTGTTTGCACAAGGCTTGTTTGACACTATTGACTTATTTAGGTTATCAATCAAGTGTTAGAAATTAGTAGGTTAGTAGTTAGTTAGCCATGCTAATGAAAAGTTAGTTAGCCATAAAAGTAAAAAAAACAATAAAGGAAAAGAAGTGGAAAGAGAGAGTTACACTAAAAGAAAACAAAAAAAAGAAAAGTTAAAGAGAAGAAGTTACACTACAATAAGAATCAAAAGGAAGAAGTAAAGAGCAAAGGAAAGCACAAGTAAATTGAAAGAAGGAAGAGAAGTAGTACTTGTATTAGCTTGTCACCCTTCAAATACAAATTTTACACACTCTCTCCCTTTCACTCTAATGGCTAAACCTAAAAATAGAAGAAGAAGAACAACAACTACAAATCTAAAAGCAAAATTACAACAATTTACTCTAAACTCTGGATCTGCTCCAACTGAAGACCCCTGGGGGTTTTTATAGGCACCAGGGCAAAGGGGGCCACGTGAACAGCATGTGGCCCAAAATGGGAGCGCGCACGCGCCCAAAGGGCTGCGAAAACGCGGCCTGGGCCACGTTTCCGCGGCCTTGGCTGGGCGGCGCGTGCCTTGTTTTGGGCAGTGCGTCGCCCAGTCTGACTTCTGTCCACCTGAGCTCCTGGATTTACGATTTAATGCCCTAGTCTGACAAAATCTTCAATCTAAAGTCAATGGCTACTTGGTAGGCTTTTAATCACCAATTAAATAGTGATTTAAGTCTTCTTCTTCATGTGCACACCATGGACCTAGGATCAAGAAAGTAAGATTTTATTAGAAAAATTTTACATGAAATAGATATGGGAATGTGATGAAAATTATGCAAAATTAGATAATGATCATGAGTGCAGAGGAGATTTTTGGGCCAAGGGAGGGTAATGACTTCCTCACCTTATGTTGTAGTGGGATTTTCCTTAATTTTGATACTTGGAAGTGTGCAATATAGATAATAACTAAATACTCAAAGTGAGTAAATCACCTACGTGTTTGTCCTATGCTATATGTAATGTCATATGCACCTCAGTTCAGCTCAGAACAATAGGACAAAATACAGTAATATGGAATTGAAATTAACACGTGCCTACGATGCAAATGTCTAAATCAGTTTTTAACACGTTCAATTACTAATTTTGTTGTTTAATTATTGCAGTGTCTAGGCAATCAATACAGAAAACTAAAAGTAGAACTAGGTAAAATACTGCAACAAATCCTCCCTTGCAAAATTTTGGGCTCAGCAACCCTAAACACGTCTTGTTTCCGTAGCTTATAAGAGCTTGGCGCTGCAAGAGTGTGGAAGCAGTTTCTAGAGCAGGGAGCTACAAGGGGTATAGTCTCTGCAATGTTCAGTTTCTACAAAAAATGACCTGCACACAAAATAGAGAAGAGAACATTAACAAAAATGTGAATTCAAACCATTCTTATCCCCGGTAACGGTACCAAAAATTTAGTCGGAGGGAAACCACGCACAAAAATATGTATATTTAGAAATCAGTGAAAGTGTTATGATGCTTTGGCTTTCTCGATCTTCTGTTATAGCATAATGGCTGTACGGGTCGGATCAACAGGGATGGGAGGCGATAAAAGAATTAACAGTGTGTCACATTGGTGTTAACGAGTTTTTTTTGTTTCAATAGAATCAAAACAAAACAAAACAAAACTAGAAGTTGAAAGAGAAGGCGATGAAAACTTAAAAGAGATGATAATGAAGGTGTTAAGAAAATGGTTTTGGAAATAAAGATTAAAAGGAAAGAAAATTCTTGTATCACTCACTACTAATTGCTCTCACTAATCATACTAAACTCCGTATTGATATATGCCTCACATTGGATCCTTGGCAATACTAGGCTTGACTTCAAGAAGCTTTTAAAACATGACCTATAAGATTGTTCTTCTCCCTCAGCCTTACTTTATAAGGCAAACTTGAAAATCAACCCATCAAGTTCCATTAGAAGGCAAGCATGGGATGAGAGCAAGTGCACAAATTGTATTAGCCAAAAGTGAGTGGATGAAATCAAACTTGCATCATGATCATGGACTTAAATTGCATATTTAATATCACATGTGTTACATTTCTACATTTATTTATAATAAAATTTTACTATTTGATGTTTTTATGTCTAGTGGCGTGCAGGGTAATTAAGGAAGAAAAGAGAAAGATTGACAGATTTATCCAATTAAATCAAAAATTTCAAAATAAAAGGGATAGATTCATATCAAAAGATTTTAGAAGCCATCTTATCTGAAAACTAGGTATACCAGATAAGATAATATCATCAAATTTCAAGGAAAAAATGAATTTTTAAAGACCTAATTGGCTTCGCTGAAGATCAATGGACATCTCGTCAATTCTAAAAGACAATTTAAAAATCCAAGAGGATATGAACGGACGAGATGAAGCAATCATATTTGGAGATAAAGAGAAAAATTTAAGTAAACTAGTTGTTTAAATCAATTTAGACTCAGATTCAGACTGGATATGTTTTAATATTTTAATCATAATTTTCGCTACCGAAACTCAAATCTGATGACTCAAGATGATCTAGAAAGAAGAATTAGAAGGCTATAATTTTTATGTTGACCATGATTTTTAACTCTATCGTTTGATAAGTCATATTTCGCAATCAGCATGCCAACTAGCTGCAGACCAATTCAAAATTGAATTTTCACCTAAAATTCTAGATAAATCAAATCAAGTTTGGAGATAATGAGAGAATTCAAGATAATATCTTGCTCTCTAAGTCAAGAGAAAGGATATTATCTTAATATCCAAAGTTTAAACTTAAGTTCCGAATATATGTCCCTTGATGGGTATACAACTTCTACTAGTAGTCTATCCACTACTTCTACTATAAATAGAGAGGTAATGCATAGGGAAAATGCATCTCATCTCAGACCAGAAGGCATCTCATCTCAGTTCAGAAGGCTATAAGGCAATTAAGAGGAGAGTTTTATGGGTTGTAATGTGAGTTTTAGAGAAGATGAAGTGTGTTATAACAGCGAATCTTCAATTCAGTCTTCATTAATAAAGATATGCACTAGTTTAGTCCAAGAATTTTTTCTCTTTTTTTAGGATTTCTTCAATGCAATTTTACTCTTTTTTTCATATTTTATTTTATGCTTTCATCAATCTCATGCATGTCATCTTCTTCCTTTTGTTTCTAGTCTTTCTATTTTATCTATTTCAGTAGCGTTTGGAGGAAGGAGACAATAGTGAATCATGCCTTATGACAATTTCGGGTTCCAATTGTTTCTCTCCTTCTTTGTTTTCTTTCTCCATTGCTTTATTTAATTAGTCATCACAATGGTTAGTATTCTTTATATTTTAGTTTAGGCTTTTAATGCTTTTTGAATTAGCTCTTAAAACAAAAACTCCAATTTCTCCTCCAAAGATTTCCCAAACTAGAATTAAATTAGATTGTAGATTTTTAAAGAATCAATTTTAAACAAGTCTCTATAGATTTGACCCTCTTCTTGCCACTGTACAATTATTCTAAAAAATTTAACAAGATTAGATTTTTCTATAATTTATAAGTAGTTCAACAATGATGAAATTTTATAACTTTCGAACTGCGAACATATTTTGGCACCGTTGCCGGGGACTTGTGAAAACTCTGTCTTTGAAAATCAATATTTAACCTTTTTCTAGTTTTTATAAAAAATAATAAAATTAAAAATTAAAAATTAAAAAATAATTAAAAAATTTTCAGAAATTTAAATTGTTTTAAAATTAAAATAATTTCTTTTCCTTCCCTAAGAATTAACCTCAAATTGTCTTTTTGAAAGGATATTACATGAACAAGAGAAGATTTACACAACAAGACGGAGCTTGCTTACTAAAAAATTGCATTGCTAAAAAAAAAATTCTTACTTTAGATTCGTCGGAAAGGTTAGTATCTTTATAACTCTACTCGCGAATCTCCTGTCAGTGGGGTTTTGGAAATGATTTTGATTGGACTTGATTGTGCTGCATTAGTGCATTATGTACAATAAGATCTTAAGAGCTGCCCCCCCTCACATAAGGTCGAGATTTCCATCACCCGTTCCTTGGCTAAAAAATCACAATCGCATATAAATTTTTCCCAAGCTTGAACTAATTTAAAATTAATTAGAATTTGACCACTGGGATTTCAAGCTCATTAAGTGGATCCATTATGGAATACTCTGGTGATTACATTCAAGCTTGCAAGAGATGACTTTCTTATCTAGATAGGGTGACTTAGCCATTGGGACTGAAAGTACACCAAGAGGGGGTGAATAGGTGTACGGCTAATCTAATGAACAAAATATAGAAATTAAAACTTAATTGTAATACACTTAATGTAACCAACGAGTGCAACCGAATTCCTGTTGAAAGGCTCTAGACTAACTCCTCTTGATTTGAATAAGAGTTGAGGTGCTATATGAAGCTCTCGTGGTTCAACACAAGTGAGGCACACACAAACAACACAAGCATGTATATGATATGATAATATGAATAGATGCACAAAGTAATAGTGAGAGTTAAGAGAAAGTGGATCAATCGCTAACACAAGGATATATTTCGAGATTCGAGCACACAGCTTTACGTCCTCGTCTTCACACAGAAGGATTTTCAATCCACTAACTTGTCCACACAGGACTCCCACACAGGGAACCTCCACTGAGGATTTGGGGCAATATAACCGGAGTACACAACTCCTCTCTCAACCGAATACAACCTCTCACTAGAGGTAACGCACACCCAACACATAAACCACCTCACACAAGAGGGGTAGGCACTTAGCCAATACAAAACAATCACCTCACACTTGAGGAATTCCAATACCAACTCTACCTTTCACTAGAAGGAGCTAAACAAACTCCACCTCTCATTAGAGGGAGCCAGCCATAACTTTCACAATCATCTCACAATAGAGGGATACCGAATCAATCACCTCTCACTATAGGGATATCACAAAGAAGGAAGTTTACAATTTGGTGGTCTATCTCAACTACAAACTAATTTTACCACAAAATAAAGATCCTAAATAGATAGGAAAGTAAGATAGCTCAAGTATGAAAAATAAAGAGCATGGAAATTAAAAACTCAAAGAAAACTATTGGGAAAACAGTTAGGATAAGATTAAAATGAAGATCAAAACCCAATCCCAAAGTTTCTCCTTTTTCTTGAATTTTCCAACCCTTTAAAAACAAAATAAAATCAAATCTTTAAAGCTCTAAAACTCTTTTTGAAACTTGAAATAAAACGCTAGAGAATGGGAGAATTTTGCTCTTGGAAGTCTTGCACAAATAGCCCTCAAATGGGGTATATATAACCCCTAAAAGAATTCTGCCCGTTGGCAGCTGACTAGGCCTATAATGGCCTTCCGGTCGATCGGCCACGGTTAAATAATTGACCGTTGAGCCTATCGGTCGACCGCCCGGTTGACCGGGCCTTGAACCAGAGAGCCGTTGCTCTCTGGCCGGTCGACCACCCGGTCGACTGGGGCAACCCTCGGTCGACCGCTCAGTCGACCGGCCAACTGATATGGCCATGTGCACGTTTTGTGCACATCCGGTCGACTGCTCCGGTCGACTGGCTCCTGGTCCGGTCGATCGGTCGGTCGACCGCCAGAGCCTAGCCGGCAAAATACAAGATTTGAAAACTGGGTTTTTATTATCCTATAAATCCCATAAAATCTCTAAAAATCCACAAAAATAGTTTCAGTATAATACTTTGATATATAAACATGTGTGAAAAAATTCAACACATATTTCAAACAATTTGAACCATTTTTGTGACTTAGAAATTTTGCCAAAAATCAAAATCCGTATTTTCCAAAACTTGGATTTTTGAATTGAAAATTCGTTTTGTCCAAAACTCATCCAAATACAAAAACATGATATTTGAAACAACTTGAAGCATATAGTATATAGATAGAATCCAATATACATGAAAGATATATATATCAATGTTTTTGACTTTAAAAACAAAAAATAAGTTTTGTTAAAATACCAAAACTCCAAACTCATGAAATAGATTATCAAACTAAGTTTGTTTAAATAGTTGAAGCATGCATGTATATAGAATAAATCTAATATACATTAAACCATGTAAACTTGTTGATTCTATCTATTCATGAAAACCAAGATCGGTTAAACCAAAAATCGAAAACCAAAACATGAAACTTTGAACAAGTGTGTGTGTGTTGTGAACTTGAGTATATCACACTATCTAATCTTTAACAAATGGATCTAAACTATAAACTAAGCAATGTACTGAGGTCTACTTGACGAACTCTGTCTTCAAGCCGACTCGATTCAAACGTGATCCACCGAGCTTGACTCCAACGAGTGCTAGATATGAACTTTGACACTCGGGCTCTTGAATCACCATGTGAAAAGCTCCAAAACACCTTTGTTGAAGCTAATCACCCACTAATATCTTGGTTAAGTATCTGAAATTAAATATCACAAGATTATTAGTAAACATAACTACATGAGTTAATCATCATCAAAACTAGAGTGGACGGCCTTTGGGTCAACAATCTCCACCTTTTTAATGATGACAAAACTCATGGAGTTATATATGCATTGATTAAAGTTAAGCTTCAAAGAAGCTCCCCCTTAATTCATGCATAGCAACAAACAATAAATATGTGCAATGAATACTAAACATGAATATGCATCAACATGCATAAAAATAATGAATTGAACATGCTCTTGAAACCAAATATGAAATAAACGTGCTCTTGATACCAAACTTTTAAAATAAATTCCTTTACCTTTTTAAAATAAACATGTTCTTAAATAATTGCTTTTGATACCAATAAAAATTTCAATGAAAAAACTTAAATACCAATCAATAAAACAAAATTCTTGATACCAATTGGAAAGATAATCACTAAAAGCTTTTGATACCAACAATAAAAAATTATCAATATGAAACAACCTTACAAATAAACAAGTAAATAATAAACATGCATATTGAACAATAAACATGCATATAAGCTCAAATACTTCTCCCCCTTTTGTCAATCATCAACAAAGGGGTCAAAGAAAACAATGTTCTCCCCCTTTTTGTCTTAAACAAAAAAATATCAATAAGGGGTGAAATCAAAACAAAACTTTCTTGATACCAATTGTAAAAAAAAAATATATCAATTTAGTGCATCAAGATATCAATAAAAAATAAATAAAACATACCAATTGAAGGTACATAAAATAAATGTTTTAATATAAATTTAAATACCAATTGATACCAATTATAAGTAAATACTAATTAAATACCAATTGTAAGTAAATAAATCATTTTGAGCAATTCAACCAAAAATTTTGATATCAATAAAACATACCAATTGTTAACATTGTTTTATTGTTTTCTTTATTGTAAGTAAACTTATAGGTAATCTTGATACCAATTTGTAAAGATTAGTACCAATTAAAAGTAATTTTTTTTATTAAAAGCATATGATACCTAAAACAATCAATATCATTTTTTAATCATATTTCAACATAAAGTGTAGGAGTAAAATATCAATTAAAAGATGAAATATAAATTTTCTCCCCCTTTACGAAATACCTAATAAAATGATGCATAAGCTTGTATAAGATACCAATTGAAACATAATCAATTGAAATGTAATAGTCATTTGAAATCAAGCTTAGCATAACTAAAATTTGTGCTCAAGGATATAGAGATATAGTAAGCACAAATAAATCATATATATATGTATGAAAAATTGAATACCAATCGAAATTGATACTATTTGAAGTGTAATCATACATATATAGATACATATATGAGTATAAGAAAAAAAATGTCGATAGTGATACCAATTGAAAAGATCCAATGATACCAATTCAAACACAATAAGATCAAGTGTATAACTCATATTACCTTCCACCCATTTCATGCACATGTTTAAAAGAATTTTTAATAATAAGCATACAAGGCATGATCGCCCAACCTACCGCCCTTAAATGGGTAGGGGTTTTCAAAAATAGGTTTGAAAATAGTTTAGCATAATTGAAAACTCTTCCAAAATGAAGAATATGAAATAGTTATAAGAAAAATTTATAAACTAGTACGAAATCCTTCAAGGAAGGAATAAACAAAAATAAATTTCATGAAAAACATGAAAATCACATGATCATCAAACACTCAAAATCTATAACGCCCATATCATACTCATGAAAATAAAATCATGAGAAAATAATAAAGAAAGTGAGTGTACAAGAGTTATGTGAAACACATTATCATGAAAATAGTCAATTTATCTCAATATGAAATTCCTTAAAAACATGAAAATCATCAAAACTAAAATTCTTCAAAGGTATATGTGTGTCATGTACAAATTAAAATATACATACATATCCAAAACATAACGAGTCCACAAAAGTATATGCATGAAGGCAAGTGGCTCAAGGATGTATATGTATAACAATTAGTTTGGACAAAATAGACATATACAGGAAGATAAGCATAAACATGAAAAACATGTAGAAAATGAGAATACAAGTCAAATGTATGAATTATCAAACTAGGCTATACTAGTACATCTAATGAGTACAAATGAGCTTTTAAGTACAAATATATAATGATCTATTTGTGGCTCACTAGTTGTACAAGTATATACTTAAGTTTTAATGAAAACTAACATCTAAACAAGTAATCAAATTATAAAGCATAGAAATCAAAACAAAAACTCATATGATCATTATGACAAATGCATATGCATTAGATTTATGATTTACACGATAGCTAAAATATAGAGAGACACAAAATATGGGTCCATATTAAATATGGGTGTCTCAAATACTAATTATGTATATCAATAATCTAATAAACATGGCATTTAACATACTAATCATGAAACATTAAAACATGCTAAAATCAATGATATGAAAAGCATGTAAACATAAATGAGGAGTAAGAGATAGTTACCAAAACCTAGAAGGCAACTTTTCATGTCTCCAAAATAAGGTGGTCCACTCACCAAACTCCCCTTGAAAGTGATGCATCCAAAAAGTCCTCTTTTAGCTCGGAACGCATCCACCTCAAGGCACCATAACTCTCACGTCATGCAGAGCCCACACCTACATCAAATACAATAGGAGTGGTCTTTGGTACCCACACTCTTTTCAGTCCATGAGGGTTAGTTCTTTTCCTAACCCAAACAAACTTAGTTGCTAAATCTGAATTATGTATACAATCATAACAAAACTTAGCAAGGTGGCCCTTACGTCCACAATGTGTACAAGTGTACACATGAGCATACATCGTGTTATGGGAGTGAACGTGGGAAGCATGTGTATGCCGTAGTTTGTGTGCATGCAAAGATGGAACTTGTTTCTTTCGAAACATAGGTTCCAAACGTGTATGGTTTAAAGCACAATGGCTCAAAGTGGAGCCCAAATAATCCATACTCTTCTTTAACAAACACATATCATTATCAATCGTAGAAGAAGAGGTGCATGCAATAGGTGAGCTAGAATGTGAAGCTACACTAGCATGGCAAACATGAGTGTCAATATCAATTTTCAAAGATTTATTTTCATTTAAGCAAACTTCTAAATCTTTTGAAATCAAATCAATTTTGTTTTTCAAAGAAATATTTTCTTTTATAACAAAGTCAAGTTTTGAAGATAAAGATTCATTTTTCTTCAAAATTGTTTTACAATCATTTTTTTTTCAAACATTCATTTTGTCTTAGGGCAAGATCTAGTTGAGATTTAAGTGAGTCGCGTTCACTTGAAATCTCTTCCTTTTCTTGGAAAATCAAATCTAGTTTTGAACTCAAATCTTATTTTCTTCTTTTAGTTCAAAATTCTTCTTCTTCAAAAGATTATATTTTTTCTAATAATTTTTCACAAACAATTGAGAGTTCTTCATTCAAGGCATTGGCATCAATAAAATCATTATTAGAAGAACTAGCATCATCATCATCTAATTGAGATTCTGAATATACCTCAAGGGAGTCATTCCCTTGGACCATGTAGCATTATTACTTGGATTCTCCACTAGATTCATCCTCCACAATGTTGGGCGTATGAAGCTCGGAGGAAGTTAACGTGTTCCATACTGTAAAAACGGAATCACAGCTAGAAACTAAGCACAAATATTCTTTATGCGTGCTTCTAAGTGCCTCAACGGCTTATGCATTGGCCTCTATATGCTTGCTATTACCAAAATAGGATTTCTTGGTAGCGACAAGGAAAACATGCAAGCCTAGGGTTTTTAGGTACATGGACATCCTAAATTTTCACATGTCAATGTTGGAAACATTAAACATGGGAGGTGTCAAGCAATCCATGAGTGTGTGTAAACAATATATGTGTGCAAAATGCAAATGATAGATTAGCTAACCAAGATCACACTCCTAAGTGGTTAAACCTAATATCAGGAGCGTAGGCTCTGATACAAATTAAAAGTACACCTAGAGTGGGGTGAATAGGTGTTCGGCTAATCTAATGAACAAAATGCGGAAATTAAAACTTAATTGCAACACACTTAATGTAACCAACGAGTGTAGCCGAATTTCCAGTGAAGGGCTCTGGACTAACCCCTCTTGATTCCTCTGAATAAGAGTTAAGGTGCTATATAAAGCTCTCGTGGTTAAACACAAGTGAGGCACACACAAACAACACAAGCATGTATATGATATGATAATATGAATAGATGCGCAAAGTAATAGAGAGAGTTAAGAGAAAGTGGATCAATCGCTAACACACGGATATGTTTCGAGATTCGAGCACACAGCTCTACGTCCCCGTCTTTACACAGAAGGATTTTCAATCCACTAACTTGTCCACACAGGACTCCCACACAGGGAACCTCCACTGAGGATTTGGGGCAATACAACTGGGAGTACACAACTCCTCTCTCAACCGAATATAAGCTCTCACTAGAGGCAATGCACAACCAACACAAAAATCACCTCACACAAGAGGGGTAGACACTTAGTCAATACAAAACATTCACCTCACACTTGAGGGATTCCAACACCAATTCCACCTCTCACTAGAGGGAGCTAAACACAATCTCCACCTCTCACTAGAGGGAGCCAACCACAACTTCCATAATCACCTCACAATAGAGGGATACCAAATCAATCATCTCTCACTAGAGGGATATCACAAAGAAGGAAGTTTACAACTTGGTGGTCTATCTCAACCACAAACTAATTTTTTCATAAAATAAAGATCCTAAATAGATAGGATAGTAAGATAGCTCAAGTGTGGAAAATAAAGAGTTTGGAAATCAAAATATTGGGAAAACAACTACAAGATAAGATTAAAATGAAGATCAAAAACCAATCCCAAAGTTTCTCCTTTTCCTTGAATTTTTCAACCCTTTAAAACAAAATAAAGATCAAATCTTTAAAGATCTAAAACTCTTTTTGATATTTGAAATAAAACACTAGAGAATGGGAGAATTTTGCTCTGGGAAGTCTTGCACAAAACAACCCTCAAATGGGGTATATATAACCCCTAAAAGAATTCTGCCCGTTGGCAGCTGACTAGGCCCATAATGGCCTTCCGGTCAACCGGCCGGTCGACCGGCCAACGGTCAAATATTTGACCGTTGAGCCTACCGGTCGACCGCCCGGTCGACCGGGCCCTAAACCAGAGAACAACAGCTTTCTAGCCGGTCGACCGTCCGGTCTACCGGGGCAACCCGAGAGTGGGTTGCCTTTAGTCGGTCGACCGCTCGGTCGACCGGCCAACTGATATGGCCATGTGCACGTTTTGTGCACATCCGATCGACCGCTCTGGTCGACCGGCTCCTGGTCCGGTCGACCGGTCAGTTGACCGCCAGAGCCTGGCAGGCAAAATACAAGATTTAAAAATTGGGTTTTTATTATCCTATTAAATCTCATAAAATCTCTAAAAATCCACAAAAATAGTTTCAGTATAATACTTTGATATATAAACATGTGTGAAAAAATTCAACACATATTTCAAACAATTTGAACCATTTTTATAACTTAAAATTTTGCCAAAAATCAAAATCCGTATTTTCCAAAACTTGAATTTTTGAATTGAAAATTCGTTTTGTCCAAAACTCATCCAAATACAAAAACATGATATTTGAAACAACTTGAAGCATATAGTATATGGATTGAATCCAATACACATGAAAGATATATATATCAATGTTTTTGATTTTAAAAACCAAAAATAAGTTTTGTTAAAATACCAAAACTCCAAACTCATGAAATAGACTATCAAACTAAGTTTGTTTAAATAGTTGAAGCATGCATGTATATAGAATAAATATAATATATATTAAACCATGTAAACTTGTTGATTCTATCTATTCATGAAAACCAAGAACGGTTAAACTAAAAATTGAAAACTAAAACATGAAACTTTGAACAAGTGTGTGTGTTGTAAACTTGAGCATATCACACTATCTAATCTTTAACAAATGGATCTTAAACTATAAACTAAGCAATGTACCGAGGTCTACTTGACGAACTCCGTCTTCAAGCCGACTCGATCCAAACGTGATCCACCGACCTTGACTCCAACGAGTGCTAGATATGAACTTTGACGCTCGGGCTCTTGAATCACCATGTGAAAAGCTCCAAAACACCTTTGTTGAAGCTAATCACCTACTAGTATCTTGGTTAAGTATCTGAAATAAACATCACAAGATTATTAGTAAACATAACTACATGAGTTAATCATCATCAAAACTAGAGTGGACGGTCTCTGGGCCAACAGCGACAGTACCAGCCTGGAGAAAGGACGGAAGGACTTTGTTGTCTAAGAAAAGGTGGCTGAAAATAGCAAGCACCCAGCCTGGGAGAAAACCGAATCGCTTGTTTGATGGCTTTAACCGGTCAATCCACCATCAGTCCAACCCAGTTAGGACCCGTCTAACTAGAGAGAATTTATTTTCTTAAGAAGTGATTAAAAATTGATCACCTTAAATAAAGTTCGAGATAAAGAAAAATATTGTTTGAAATTGATTGGTTGAGTGATTTGTGTGTGCAACAATAAAAAAATAAATAAATTAATTAAATTAAAAAATAAAAATAAAAATCAATTTTCATCTATCCCGCTCCCTTTTCCATCATTTTAAAATCTTCCCTCTCATGGCCTATCCAAATCAATATCTTTACAACTATTATCATGGTAGGTCATTTCCTTATTCTCATCCACCATCCTCATTGTTGGGCTTTCATGACTACAACTAACCTACTATTTCATTTTTTTCATCTCAGCCTCCCCTGTGGTGTCATCACTATCACCATTCTTCTCGTCCTTCAGAACAGTGTCCTTCAATAGGGTATTCATTAGGACTGGATCAAAACCAATTTGACATATTTCAAGGACCTACGAATGAATCCTATCCATCAAACTTCAATTCAGAGGGTTAGAATTGTCCTCAATATTCATAGGATCAATCATATAAATCAAATTGATATTACACTGAACCATCACTTCCATATTGGAGATTTACTAATAAGCATGAGGAATTGAAGAGCACAATAGAGGAAAGTATAGAAATCAAGCAGCAGTGTATGCTTCAAAACAGTTAAATCAATCAAGAGATAATTGAGACTAGTGCTTGCATAGATATGCATTTTGATAAGATAATGACTTGCCTCAATCAACCTGCTTCAACCCCAATTCCACATCAAATTAAAGAGTTTCATCAGTGCTATCAAGTAAACCAATTGGACATACCACAAGAGTCCACATCACATGTTGAATCAAATTTTGAATCTGTGCCCTCATCATTTCACTTAAACCAAATTAAAGAGTTTGAACAGGATGCTGGAGATATCCATGAGCTTGACATCCCGTCTTACCATGAGCCACCAATTGAACAATTCTTTGATAATGATTCAATATTTTGGATGAATTGGTTAAGGATGATTTGGTAATGCACACAACTTCTCTGAAACTTGTTTATCATAATATTGAGGATGCATGTGTGGATGATGAGCCTATGTTTCTTGAAGAATTATTTAAAGATGAGTATTTTGAGAAAACATGTGTTGAGGAACTCAAGTCTAAAGTTTCCTTTAAAAAAAAGGAAACTTGATTTGATATCTTCACTTTTGATGAGTCATCTAATGATCACTCTTTTGAAAACAAAATTCAAGAACCTCTAATTGACCAAACTTTGAATAATTTTTTGAAGATGAATTGATTTGTTTGGATGAATCAACTAGGGATGCGTTGGTCCATTACACACCTCCTAAAGAAGTTGTTGATTTATGTGTGTTGAGGTGATTTTTAAGAATAAGCTCAAATTTCTAGGCAACATAATATGGATATTCCAATTATGCTGTGTGATAATGATGAATTTGTGAGAAGAATGTGTGAAAAGAAGAGCAGGAGGAGATGGAGGAAGTTGATGAACAAGTTGGAGAGGATGAGAGTAAAGATGACAAAAAGATTGACCTCTCCAATTTGTCCCTATAGGAAGCGAGCTAGAGGGAATAGACATAGAAAGATTTAGGTATGGAGAGGACGTGGAGTTGTACATATTTGTTGTATTTTCTTTTAGCTTATGTGTTTTTTATTTTTTAGTAATCCAAGTCAATTATAGTGAGTCTTTTATATACCTCTTTTACATTTTATTTCATCCTTATATGCATTAATTTATACATTGAGAACAATCCATAAGATATGTATAAAAAAATTCTTTTCTTTTAAAAATTTTTTGAAAAGAAAAACTATATTTTGACTTATTTTTGTAAGAAATTAAATTAATTTTAAGAAATAGGAGAATCAGAATTAGGATTTCTTATACTTAGTTAAAATAAGATGATTTCTTTGATTTCTAGGGTTTAGGAAAAAAATTGAACAAGTAATTTAGTCTTAATTTTTACCTTGATAAAATATGCATTCTTATTACACTTACACACTTAGGGTTCAAAAAAAAAATTCTTATGCCTTAAAAAAGAAAAGAAAAGAAAAAAGACATAATATATATTAAAAAAATTCTCTGATTAAGCTGGATATTTGTGCCTCATAAAACATAAGTATTCACGCCTAAAAGTGGTCCATATTATAAATAAAAAACTTTAGTTTTGCGACCTTGTTTGGTTGAGTCCTTAGGTCTTTAGGGTGTTTTCTCACCTTGTTCCCTAAAACTGTCTGGTTTAGGAGTCATTGACCTATGACTCGTTATATGAGTAAATTAGAAAGCTTAATAAATTAAGGTATACAACAAAAAGAATATAAAAAATAAGGTATAAGAGTTAGAGTTGAAGAATCCTTAGTCAAATATTCACGGTCAGAAAGATGTATATAATTTAAAGTAAAATAATAAAGTAGATGAGAAATACAGTTTGACTCCTAAACCTTAATTGATAACAAATTGTTGAATAGAGATTAAATCTAAAGATGAATACTTTGGTGCTCCTATAACATATAAATTACTTAATTCTTACAAAAACACTTCAAATATTTTCTCTTCTTTTAAAATACATTTTCGAAAATACTAACAATTTTTTTGGGGATTTTGTTGGTGTAATCCACTGAAAGCCCTCACGAGACAAAACTCATCCTCTAGGAGTAACCTAGAGGTTTAACGGCTTGTTGCACATGCTAAGTGTAACCCTGATTCCTACGAAAGTGAGTTAGATTAGGTTAGCTCTATTTTTTTTTATTTGTTTTGCTCAGTGACGAGCAAAAGATAAGTGTGAGGTGTGATTGTGCACGCGCATTGCACATTTTATATCACATATGTCACATTTTCTTCATTTATTTTTAAATAAAACTCTAATTTTAATGTATTTTCATGTTTAGTGATATGTAATGTAATTAATGAAAAAAGAGAGAGATTGATAGATTTATCCAATTAAATCCAAACAATTCAAAAGATTAAGCAAATCAAGGAATTTATTCAAATCTAAAGGTTCTAAAAGCCATCTTATCTCAAAACTGAAAATATCAGATAAGACAATATCATTAAATTTTAATGAAAAAAATGAATTTTTGAAGACCCAATTGGTTTCCTGAAGGTAAATAGATATCTCATCAATTCTATAAGATACATTAAAAATTCAAGAGGATAAATGGATAAAGAAAAGATCAACGAACAAGATGAAGCAATCATATTTGGAGATAAGAAGGAAAATACAAGTAACTCGTTGTTCTAAATCAATTTAGACTCGAATTTAGACTCGATACTTTTTAGTATTTTGACTTTTTCTATCGAAACTCAAATCTGATGATGCAAGATAATACAGAAAGAAAACTTAAAGGGCTACAATTTTTATGTTAACGACTGTTTTCAATTTTATCATTTGATAAGTCATATTTAGCAATCAATACTCCAACTAGCTGCAGATCAATTCAGAATTGAATTTCACATAAAATTTTGAATAAATCAAATCAAGTTTGGAGATAAGGAGAGGATTCAAGGAAATTGATAATAGCTTGCTCCCCAAGTTAAGAAAAAGGATATTATCTTAATATCTAAAATTTAAATTTAAGTTTAGAAGATATATCTCTTGATGGGTGCACAACTTCTATTAGGAGTCTATTCACTATTTCTACTATAAATAAAGAGGTAATGCATATGGAAAAGGGCATCTCATTTCAGATTAGAAGGCATCTCATCTCAGTTCAGAAGGCTGTAAGGCAAATTGAGAGGAGAGTTTTGTGGACTGTAATGCGAGTTTTGGAGAAGATCAAGAGTGCTGTAACAGCGAATCTTCGAGTCAGTCCTCATTAATAACGATCTACATTTTCAGTTTAAGAATTTCTTCTCTTTCTTTTTGATTCCTTCAATGCAATTTTAATCTTTTATTTCATATTTTATTTTAGGCTTTCATCAATCTCATGCATGTCATCTTCTTCCTTTTGTTTCTAGTCTTCTACTTCATCTATTTCAGCAGCTTTTAAAAGAAGGAAACAATGGTGAATTAGGCCTTGTGACAATTTTGAGTTTCAATTGTTTCTTCTCTTTCTCTCTTTTCTTTCTCCATTGCTTTACTTAATTAGTCTTCACAACAGTTAGTATTCTTTTTATCTTAGTTTAAGTTTTTAATGCTTTTAGAAATTAGTTTTTAAAACAAACTCCAACTTCTCCTTCAAAGATTTTCAAACTAAAATTAAATTAGACTGTAGATTTTTAAAGAACCAATTTTAGACAAGTCTCTGTGAATTCGACCCTTTTCGTGCCACTGTATGATTATTCTAAAAATTCTAGCAAGATTAGGTTTTTCTATAATTTGTAAGTGATTCAACAACGATGAAATTCTTTATGACTTTCGAACTGTGAACACATCATAAGTAAGCTAATACAAATATTAAATCATCATAAGCGGTTAAAGGCAATTATGAAATACAAGAGTTAGTTGTAAGTTAGCAAGTTAAAAGTTAGAACCCATCATCACGAGCCATCAATGGCTCTTGCAAGATCAAAGCCTTGTATGATGCTATAAGATTCATGTGGGTTATCAATCAAGAGTTAGATAATTAGTGGGTTAGTAGTGAGATTACCTTGAGAGAAAATCCAGCTAAGAATCATCTAGAAGTTAGAAGAAATATAAGAGAAAAAAGAGGAAGCTTTCATAAATTTGTCACTCATCTATTACATCAACTCTCTCTTTCCATATGAATCAATCTCTGCCTAATAGAAGCTCTAAAAAATGAAAAATACAAAAGATGAAGAAATTCCTATACTAAGATACACTAAAGGAGAAGAAACCCTAATCCTGCCCTGCTACGTCACATTCTGGCCATCAATGCAGTATTTATAGAATATGAAGAGCTGGGAATCCTCTTAGAAGAAGCCATGAATCAAAGATCGAGGCCTCTGGCCCTGGCATTACGGCGGAAACATGGAAAAAGTCGTGTTTTCACGGCTTTATCAGGGCCAGAGGCCCTGATCTTATGCCAATTGTCTCGTCTAGCTTCAAGGTCTTCTGTATATACTTTGTTTTGCGTGATTTAAATTCGTATTTCTCAAGATACGACTTCAATATGGTAATCCAATGTGTTCTTCTAAAAGCTCTTTGCCTTGTTCTCCAAGAAATCCAGATTAGTTACCTAAAATGGATTTAATCAAGCTCTTATTACAACTTTGCCTCTACACACTTGTTTATCTGCACAATAGACCAAAACATGAGTAAGAAACAATATTTTATTTATAACCGAAAATGAGATATAATAATATAGATTTGCAGACTAATCAAGAGGCTTGAAGGATTGAGCGCCCAGACTCATTCCTTTTCTGGAATAATAGAACTGAACAAAGAGTGTCATTCATGGGATAGTTTTGCATTGGGTCCAATCCTATCATCTCCCTATTTCAGTATGCAAAACATTGGAGAACTTATGTGCCAACATCCTGAGGAAAAGGAAAATGCATGCTTGGAGTTGGAGAGATATACGCAGGCCAAGAAATGAAGGAGGCATGGGACTAAGATCTTTCAATGATGTAAATGAAGTTTCTGTCCAAAAAGTTCAGGAACTACTACACCACAAATACACTTTGGGCCAATTGGATGAGAATGCATTACAAGAAGAAATCTACAGTTTAGGATGTTCTTGTGCACCCCATGGATTTAAGAACATGGAATGGATTATGCCAGATAAAGAAAGTGATGTTAGATCATATGCAAATAGCAGTGGATGGCTCATAGATATGGAATGCTCATCCTTCTGGGTTGTTCACATTACAATCTGCATGGAATGTAGAAAGACAACGATCCCCTTCATTTGGATTAGCATCAGTTGTTTGGTACCCAAATCATTGCCCCAAAATGGCTGCGAGTCTCCTATGAGCTCCGCTTGGCAAACTACTGACAAAAGATTGATTGAAACAGATAGGGATCATTGACAAAGATAGTTGCGTGCTTTGCAACAATGATATAGAATCTACTCAGCATCTGTTCTTCTTGTGCCCATACTCTGCCTACATCTGGTCTCTTTGCAAGCTCAAGCGCAGACTTCAGCCAGTGCATGATAACCAACAAAAGGAAGCAGAAGAGATTATGAGTAAGTTCAGCAATAAAATTAAAATATATATGCTGTCAAGGCTGGTTCTTGATGTGGCAGTGCGGCACATATGGCAAGAAAGAAATAGGAGATTCTTTGAGCAAAAGCAGATGCGCAGGATACAACTAGTCAGGCGGCTATACAAGGACATCCTCGTGTTAATGCAAACCTTTCACTGGAAAGTGTCCAATTTCGCCCATATTTTCAGCAATTGGTCCTAACACATTTGGTCGAGAGGTGGGGAGTATGTATATCAGCTATGTAACAAGCTTGGTAAACCAACGTTGTCTTAGGATTACTGAAATAATTTGTAAGTATTTTCCGGCTTTGGGTCAATCAATGGCCTTCTCTCGATGTACTACACAATGAGATGGCTTGGGTCCTCTCCCCTCTATATAGTTAGCGGAGATTAGTGCCCCTAAGTAGCCTAGCCTTGTACTTTCTTGTAATCGTTGTTTCATTTATCTAATAAAGTTACTTTTAGTTTTCAATATATATATATATATATATATATATATATATATATATATATATATATATATATATATATATATATGAGATTGTATACATGAATCATACTTCTCTAAATTATTTATACCAACAAATTAACCTAATACAATTAGTAGGGAAGAGATATGTGCATCAGTGATGATGTTGGTGTATATATACAATTATGTATAAATGTATGTATACATTTAATTATACTAATATAAATTCCAAAATAAAATAATGAGTGAGTTGAATGGAGATTGTATGCATGGGGAGTTGAGATGGGTGGTGAGGATTGAAGTTCATAATTGTGAAGGGTATGTGGCATTTGGAGAGAAATAAAGAGAGGAATATATATAGTTTTTAACTTTGAAAAATCCATCTTCCTTTCTCTCTCTTGATCTTACCCTCTCTCAACTCCCTTGCTCTGGTGACCGGCATCAGCACCGTATGGCGATGAGAGCATGCCGACAACAGACAACAGGACTGCAACAGTCTATCACCACCACTTCTTCACTATCTCACTTGCTTCTCTCTCCCTTCATTTCTTACGGTACTAGTGACAGCCACTGGAGACAGAGGTCGGGGCGGCTGACGCGGGGGAAGGCGGTGCCGTGACCCAAGTTGACGATCTGGAGCAGTAGGTAGAGCTTGGTTGTGGCTTACAACAAACACCACTACCACCTATCTTCTCCTTCCTTATCGCTTTTTCTTTCTCTTTGGATGATGTCCAGAGCTAGATGGCGGCTTGTGGTCGAAGATAGGGCAGAGGCGGCCTAGCTTTGGCAGCCAGAGACGGTGACGCTGGCCGCCGGAGCAGCAATGTGGGTGTCAGACGCACGCAGGTGCATGAGGAGGAAAGATGAGTATTAACGCAGTGTTTTGAAGAAGAAGAAGGAAGAAAAAGAGTGGATTTTGAGTCTCAATTACGAACCCAACCCGAGCCGATAACCCAAACCTGACCCGTTTGACTTAAAGAAAGATAAAGTTTTATTTGAATCCCTGGTGAATAAATATTTACATTTTTTTACCTTATAATTACAAAATGACCCATTAATTGTCGGATCTAGTTTTCGGGAGATATCTCGGCCACCTGGAGTCGAATTCAGACGATTCTTAAGCCATGTGATCATGGGAACGAGAGCTACATGTCTATGATGCTAATAAAGGAAATTGGGCAAAGGCTAGTGGGGATTTTAATAAATAGAGTTAATTATATCATGAATAAAAATATAATTTCTGATAATGAATAATCTTATTTAGTGCTGAATTTCAGAAAGTGGTATGCAACGGCATTGACAAGAATTATATAATAAACTTATATTACTTAGGAATTGGTCATTATATGTTATTGTTATGCGCACTATACTGTGTTAGTAATATGAACGTGTTTAAGACATATTGGGTTTGTTACTGGATTTTATTGTTTAAATGAAATATTATGATTGTTACAAAAGAATGTTAATAACTATGTCACTAACTCTGAAAAAAGTGATGAATGTTGTATAAGTTACAGATGAATAAAGAAATTGGATGATGATAGTAATTAAGTATGATATGAATGCTTTTGATTAATATGTTAAGCATGTTGTTGAATTTTTATTGGATGTGTGAATTGCTATTATATGATATGTTTTCTGCATGTGTATGCTTAGGAGGAAGGGGGCGGGCGGGAGGCGGTAAGAGGGGAAGATGGGGTGATACTTCAATATATTAAATACAGAGGAGGGGTTAGGCGGAAGCAGGTATGAGGGGGAAGACGGGGTTGTGTTATTGTTATTTATATATATATGGGAGTAGGGGTAAATTCTTGGAGGAAATTTATCTATACTTCCCTTTGTAACAAGGATTAAGAAAGAGTAAAAACGACAATGCAAGACATAAATTTTTACATGAAAACCTAATTTGGCAAAAAACCACGGGGAGGAGGGAGAGAATTCACTATTTTCAGGAGATAACAGTGAACTTAGCAGAGCTAAAAACTCTGATCTAATATCTGTATATAATGAAAATGGTTTGGAGCGATTTCTTCTCTGTAGTGAAATGGAAGTCTTAGCTTTAAGGATTTCTGATTGTGGATCTTTTTTCTACTATTTTTTCTCATTTTTTCCTTGTTCTCTTTTTTTCTTCTTTTTTCTCCCTCCAGTCTTATCCATCTCTCAGTGTATATATACCCGAGGAGCCTTCATTGGCAGTGCGGGTAATGCAGATTTTAATAATTATAAAATCTGTACATTGTGATTATTTTTTAACATCTTGGATACTGCTCTTGATGGCAGGAGCGATTTATGCTACCTTCTGTAACAGTTCACATTGGAGTAGGGGTCATTGCAATGTTTGAAATATGGGATGATCTGGCGGCTTAACAGACTCTATAAATATAGGCAGATATCAATGAAATCGGTTGCAACAATCATTTATGCTTGAGGTAGAAAAACTAGATCAGAAATTGACCCCTACAGATGCCCCCTCCGCTTCCTATTTCTCCAGGCTTCAATGGGAAAGAGTGGAGCGGACTTATTTAACTTCTGAACTCAGGGAGTTGAGGCGTCGCTTATATGTTGTAAGGGTTGGTCAAAATATCTCTTCGTATTCTGAGCCCTCTTTAAAAACAGGTGAAGACAACTAACAAATTAATGACAAAAATCTTGACTTCATGGTGGATGAGATCATATGGCAGGAACGGATCGTATCTGGTTGATCTGACAAGGCAAAAAATTCGTGATACAAACTGACTCTTCAGATGTGGTTGAGATTTGAATTTAAGGCGGTTCAGTTTTTGCATCTATAAATAAGAGGACCCTGAAAGTAGGAGGCCCATCTTCTCAAGAACCCTTTACCCCTATTTTTCTTGTTCTGGTAGACTGCAATGTCGCTCTTCTTCTTCGTCCGATGGAAGAATGAAAGGGAAAGGGGATGGAGATGGTGGATGAGCCACATCAGTGATAATTGTGTTTTTTCTCTATATTTTGTACCACTTTTTTACCTTTTTTATTACACATATAATGTTGCTGTATGACCCGGGAAAGAGGGAGACAGTGAATTGCCGTAAAAGTTTTCCTTGAATCAAATGAAAAAGATTACAACAAGAACTGTTCCTTCCGGTTACAAGGAGGGAGAATATTGAATCTTGAATTCCCCCTTTGTTTAAGGCTGGGTTCTTCGTATGGCGATGGAGAGTGAATCTTGTTCTCCGTTGACCAGATGACCGTCCTTCAGGGATCTCCTCTTCAGCCGGTAGAAAGAGTGACACAGCTCCGTCTACCAAACTCTAAAAGAGAAGGTAGGCGAAGGCTAGCTCGTACGCAGCGAACTTGCTGAAGAGTTGATCTGCTTCTTTTCTCTCTGTGTCGCCCTCTGTCTCTCTTCGTCCGATTGATTCTCTCTGATCTCTCTCTCCTTTTTTTTTTGTTGATGCAAACAAGGCTATTTAAAGAGGTCTCAGGGGTGAACGTGCCCCCTGAAAACGCTCCACAATGAGGGCCAACTTTCCCGTTACATGGGCGGTAACTAACCCACGTGCCTGCTAAAGACATGCCACGATGGGGGCTAATTTCCCTTACGTGTGGGCAGTGATTGGTCCCTTAACCAAGGCGGTTATAACTGAGACGCGGGTTTCAAGCCAACGCGCCTTGATGCTGAGACGCGGGTGTCAGGCCGACGCGCCTTGATGCTGAGACGCGGGTGTCAGGCCGACGCGCCTTGATGCTGAGACGTGGGTGTCGAGCCAACGCGCCTTGATGCTGAGACGCGGGTGTCGAGCCAACGCGCCTTGATGCTGAGACGCGGGTGTCAGGCCGACGCGCCTTGATGCTGAGACGCGGGTGTCGAGCCAACGCGCCTTTATTCTGAGACGTGCGTGTCGAGCCAACGCGCCTTGATGCTGAGACGCGGGTGATAGTCCCTCGCGTCTAGAGCTTGAAACTTTGCTTTTCAATAGCTTGTCCTCCAGTAACTTTTGGACAGCCTACAGAACCCCCTCCAAAGTTTTCGATATTCCGCAGTTAACTGGGACGGATTTCGAAATACTTTAGACTCTAGCTGAATTCACCTTCATGGCTGGACTGTTGATGCTCTGGGTTCGATCTTATCTGAAGTTTGTCTTCGTGAGTGTACTGTTTGAACTCTTTGAAGCCACCAGAGTTGATCATGTTGAGTGTCTAGATGCACAGTCTAAACCTCCCCGATTGCTTTTAGTCTGTCACGGGTGAGCTTTAGCCAGGAGTGGTTAGTCGTCTGCTTGCGTCAGTGTACTGTTGAACTGATTTTGCAGAAGCAGGAGGCCGAACACAGGTTCTTTTCAAAAAGCCGAGATGGTACTGCTTTTAAGACGCGATTTCTGTAGAGTGCGTCCTTTGGCAATGGAAACGCGCCTGATCTTCTATGAGGCAGACGCGATGTTGGGCCCGCTGGGTCGGGCGCAGACTTTGTAGAGAGACGCGACCTTCCGAATGCATTTATGGAGATGCTGACGGGGCATGTCCATCGAAGAGGTGCATCCCTTGGGTGCGAATCTGTGCCGTGTGATGATTACGCCGCCAGCTGGCCTGGGGAACCGGCAGGATTTCACCTTTGGCGCGCGGATTTCTTGGTTCATTAACTGATCCGCGCCACGTGTCAAATGACGACTCGCTGGGGAGTCGTGACGCATGATCTTCGCGAAGATTTGCTCTACGCGTCATACGATGATTTGCTGCAGCTTTTATCGGGTCACACGCCGCGTATCTTTGCGAATCCTTGTGCCTATAAAAGGCAACAGTCAGAGAGACCTCTTTTCTTCTCTGAACGCACTTGCTCAAGAGAGTTCTCTTCTTCCTCTGTTGAACTGTTCATCTCCATTACTGAATTTTTGAACTGTTCATCTCCTTTTTCTGGAATTAAAAATGGCACCCAAGACCAAGCCAACCGCCTCTTCTTCACGGGCGACTGCCGCCGAGGTCCAGAGGGGCGCTTCCTCTGCGCAGGATGTGGCTTTCCCAGGTATAATGCCTTTTGGGCGTGGATTTCGCCATTAACGGGAGCTCATAGAACCCTAAGAATCCTTAGCACAAAATATAACTCATGTTTGATTCTCAGGCGCGGTCTCAGACGCAGTTTTTGAGTTGATAACCGAGGCGCGGGTTTGGACCCTCGCGCCATTGGGTCCTGCGTTTCGGATTCTTCACTTAGAATATTTCTAATTGTGAAGGGTTCAGACGCGGACTTGGTTTGCAGAATGCGGATTTGATCCTTGCGTTCTATTCCATCAGCTGCCGATTTTGATGAATCTGGCACTTGCGTCCCAGCAATTAGAAATCTGGGGGTGTGAAAGGAAGGGAGTTACCCTCCTTAACTTCTGGCGGTTGTGGTGATGGAAGGGTTAAGGTGGATAACTCCCTTCTTTTCGCACCTCAGAAGTGACATCAAAGACATTCCATGACCTTCTGGTGGTGGAGACGCAGATCCTGCAGGTCTGGACGCGGGTTTGATAATTCCTGCGTCCAGTATCTCTTCTGCGTTTGGACGCGGTTTCGCAGGTCTGGACGCGGATTTGATAATTCCTGCGTCCAGTATCTCTTCTGCGTCTGGGCGCGGTTTCGCAGGTCTGGACGCGGATTTGATAATTCCTGCGTCCAGTATCTCTTCTGCGTCTGGGTTATGAACACTTAGCTTTTAAGTATCTAACTAAGTGTCCTTTTCTTTTGCAGTGCTCCATCCTTCTGCCTCACTCTCCAAGACGCGCCACTTTGGACGTGTAGGTGGTGCTGACCGGGACTTGACCTTTGTGCTACGAAGGACTGTCCCTGTGACTGCTGACCAGTCACAGGATCGCAGGGAGAGGCTCTCTAATGTTGACATGAGAACTCTTCAGGCACTTATGACCGATGCAGCATTCACAACGGATGCTCACGTCAAGCTGGAGAAGCCTGCCTTCTTCTTCGGAGATCGTATCGACGACGGCGGCTATCGTGTGTATGACGGAACTTATAAATGGCTCCGTCAGATAAAGGGTGGAAGATTCTTTCTTCCAGACATGGAGAGGATGTTCCCGCTGTCCTACTTCCAGCACATGTCCGTCCCTCGGAAGATGGAATGGGACCTTTCTCGATAAGTCCCCGAGATTACTCTCGGTGATTTGGGTTCCCATAAAGTACACCGTCATGATAGCCATGACAGGTCGGTTCTCGGCCTTTTCCCTGGGTCACGCAAGTCTGAGGTTCCGGTTGGAGAGATACCACAACTTGGCACTACCTTCCTCAACTCGTTCATGGAAGCGGAGGGTGATTATCCGGTCGGTTTCCGTCCGCCCGGGTGGGTCCATTCCACGGAGAACTACTGGTGGGGCAGGATGGTGGGTTTCGTCCTCACCGATCTTGGGGATCTGCTAAAGCTTGTGGGACTGTACCCGGTGGTCAGGGCCGTACAGTGGGGTGTCCCACCAGGCTTTCATAACTTTTTCGGGGTCTTGGAGCGCTACAATCCTCTAACGGGGACATTCTTTACCCGGTCGGAGAGATGGGCTTGCACTGCACGAGCTACATGAGATCTCGGGGCTGGCAACAGGGGACATTCTCTATGAGGAATATGTCCCGACCACTGAGGAGCTCCACCTCCTGAAGAAAGAGTTTCCTCGGGTGTACGAGACTTACTGGGAAGTGATATGTCACTTCTACATTTGCGGTCAGCTAACCTCCTGGAGGGCGCAGGGAGTCAAGCAACTGTCTTGGGCCAGTTACTTATTCAACGGTGTCAATCATAAAGACAATCCGATAACCCGACTGGCTCCCAGTTCTGACGAGGAGATTGAAGACAGGATCACCCAGGCTCCTGAAGGCTTCTACACCACAGTTTCGAATGAGGACGGTTTCGATCCTGACCTGATTTTTGAAAGCTTCCACCATCAAGCCCGGACCCCTATCTCCGATAGGGCACTGTTGGCAGGTTTCTTGATGTTGTGGCTGAAGCGTTGTGTGGTGCCCACGCTGCCATATGAAGCTATTGTTGCTGACGTGGTGTACCCGGCGGTGCTCCTGGCTCCTGGCAACCCTATAGCCCTTCTCCCAGCCGTGACGGCTGGCATTCAGAGCGGGTTGCGGGCGCTAACCAAGAGTTTCTGCGAGGCACCGAAAACTGTCAATTCCACGGTAAGCCATATGTTGACTCGGAGGGGAATCCGACGGTGAAGCGCCCCAACCCTCGGATCGAGCTGCCTTATACGTACCTTATGGCTTGGTACGTGATGCACTGCCCTTCTCTGATGACGGCAGTGCGTTGGAGGGAGAGTTCCGTCCCTTTTGTGCAGCGGTTGGAGGATTCGAGCTGGCGCGATCTTTATATATATTACGTCCGAAAGCGACTTTCAGATCCTGCGAATTACCAGCTCAATCGCTGCTTCCCCGAGTTCTCTGGTGCATCTTTCGGGGATCTATTTACTGATTCCGCTGGCCCAGACGGCTTCACGAGGTTGCCCGCGGGAGTCTTCTGGTGGTTGATCAATAGTCGGCCCGGGTATGTGCTTTTCCGGCAAGGGACTGAAAAACACCTAGAGGGGGGTGAATAGGTGTAAGTGCTAATCTAAGAAACTTAATGCAAACTAAGTGCGCTAAATGCGAAAGCTAATGCAAATTATACACAAAACTAATACAATACAACAAGTGTAGCCGAATTCCCCTTGCGAGGCTCTGGACTAACTCCCCTTGATTCCCCTTGAAATGGGTTGAGGCGCTATGTGAAGCTCTTGTTGGATGAGTACAAGTTAGGCACACACACAAGCAATCCAAGCAATATGAAATATGTGCACACACAATCAAGCCAAGCAATCAAAGATATAGCAATATGAAATAATGCAAGGCAACACAAGCAATATGATAAGATGATATGAAGTATGATGCTTTGCACAATATAAATGAGAGAGAGTTGAGAGAAATTGGATCAAACGCTAACACAAAGATTTGTTTCGAGGTTCGAGTACCCAACTCTACATCCCCGCCTACACCACCGTGTAGGATTTCCCAATCCACTATAAGGAGTACCTAACTCCTCTCTCAACTTACAAAGCCACCGAGGCTACAACAACCACAATCCACAACACCTCTACCGAAGAGGCTCACAACCAACACTATCACCTCACACTTGAGGGATACAACTCAATCACCCGATCACCTCTACCGAAGAGGGATTCACAAATAAAGGGTGTTTACAACAAAGAGGTTTACAACAAACAACCTCAAACTCTTCTGTTTCTTTTTCTCTTTTCTTTTTCCACAAAAACAAGATCCTAATAGTTTAGGATAGATGATATAGCTCAAGTGTGGAATCAAAGTGTTTTTGGAAACAAGCAACAAAGAAAAACTACTTGGAAATCTCTTGTATATGATAGAAAATGAAATACCAAATCAAAATCCCAAACCTAGTTTTCTTGATTTTCCAAAAACCCAAAACAAATAAAGATGAGAAGTTTTAAAGCCCACAAACTCTTTTTAAAACTCTTTAAACACCTCAGAAAACCAGTATTTTTTCTCTTAAAAAACTTAGCCAAAAACCCCAAAGAGATGGAGTTTATATAGGCCAAACAGAAAACTAGCCGTTAGAGCTGAGCTGGCAGCTCTGACAGGCGTCGGTCGACCGGCCCGGTCGACCGCCAACGGTCAGAAAAGTGACCGTTGGGCACAAGCGGTCGACCGGCCCGGTCGACCGAAACATCCTGAGAGTTGAACTCTCATCTCGGTCGACCGGTCCGGTCGACCGACTACAATGTGTAGCCAGCGTGCACGTCTGTGCACATCGGTCGACCGACCGGTCGACCGGCCACTTGGTGCGGTCGACCGGTCCGGTCGACCGAACTGGCCTGGCAGGCACAGTGCAGAACTGCACAGATACGGGATTTGAAAATAGGTCTTTTCACTCAATAAAAATCCCATAAATTCACAGTAAATCTAAAAAATAGTTTTAATCACAATAAAAACTGTTTTTCTAAAAACATGTCTTTCTAAAACTTGTTTTATCATTTTACTTTGATAACCAAACTTGTGATAAAAAATTTCAAGACATATATCAATATATCAATTCATTTTAGAGTCTTGCAAATTTTATCAAAAACAAAACCTGTATTTTGTCAAACTAGAATTTTCCAAAACATGAATAGGATAGTCAAAATAAGTTTGTCTAGCAAGTTTAAAGCATGTATGTATATCTAGAACATATCTAATATACATAGGTATAAGGTAAACTTGTTTTGATCTATTATTCATGAAAACCAAAACCAAATCATGAAACGTGTGTTTTGTGTTCACTTGAGCATATCAACTAAACTAAGCTTTACAAATGGATCTAAAACTCTATCTAAACTAGGATACCTAAGTCTTCTTGACGATCTTCATCTTCAAGTAGACTTGCTCCAAAACTCCGTGATTCTCCAAGTGCAAAGGTATGATCTTTAAGCTTGGCACCGGAATCACCATGATAAGCTTCTAATCATCTTGTTGAAGCTAATCACCAACTAATATCCTGTTAATGATCTGAAACTTAGAAACACAAGAATATTAGTAAACATAACTACATGAGTGTTGATCATCATCAAAACTAGAGTGGAAGGCCATTGGGCCAACAGGGACTTCATGCACCATCGAGCCATACATGCCGAGTCGTTTCGCTCGACAGTTTGGCTACGATCAACTGTACGTCGGGAATCCCAATGCTCGACTTGCCTTCGAAGGGAACTTGTTCGAAGGTGCTCGGGCTTGGTACTACAGTGTGGCCGGAGGGACGGGGGCAACTTTCCGTCTACCTATCGAGGGATCCAAGTGCCGGATGAGCTTCAGCTTCTGCACTTGGTATTTTCAAGCCATCCAGACATCAGACTTTGTTCCGGCGTCTTCATGTATTGAGAGCATCAATGCAAACCTCGAGGCAAGGTCAGAGTCTGGTAAACACTCGAAACTCACCGACCAGTACCTGAAGGCCCGGAAGGAGGTCGGGAGAAGATCGGAAAGGGAGCCCCGAGCAATAAGGGCGGAGCCGCGACCAACAAGGGAGGAGCCGCAAGCAGCAAGGGTGGAGCCACGAGCGACAAAGACTCGACAGGCGGTATGCAAGCGTCATCAGCGCTCTGCTTCAACTGCTTAACCTGCTCCCAAGAAGGTTCGGAGAGACTTGACAACCGAAGTCTCCCAATCCGAAGACATCCCTGCTGTCGTTGAGGTACCGAGGGAAGAAGATATAACTGAAGAGGATGTTCCTTTAGTCCGTGCCCTTAGGTCGAGCAGCAGAGACCGTAGGTCTACGGAGGAAGGGGAGCTCGTTGACAGAGCCACCACCACTGACGATGATGAGCAGCTAGAGGTCGACATCATGAGTGGAGGAGATGTCGATATTCCGGGGATTTCAGTTCAACCCGGATTTTTACTTGCTCATGAAGGGAGAGATGAGGCACAGCAACCTGGGTCACCTTGTGTCTTCATTTCCAGTCCTCGGGCAGTTGACCCCAGTCCTACCACTGGGGTAATTGGTGGCAAGGCTCCGGCTGCAGAAGTCTCGTGCGGGGCGCTATCGTCTTCCTCACTCTCAGGGGAGAGCGAGTTTGAAGACGAGGTCGACTACGGCGATGAACCCGCTCTTCCTGATCCGAGTAAGTTCTCCCACATCTCAGAGGAAGAAATATACGGGGGTGAGCCATCAACGGTATCACAGCTGGTGATTACTCCCACTGAAGGTACTCTTTTCACCTTTTGACCTAATTTCCCTTTTCATTTTGAAGAGGATGTTTTAACATTCTTCTTTTATGCTGCAGGGTCGGCCGGGGACATTGAAGCTGTGATCTCCTCGCATATCGAGGAAACGATAAAAGAGCTGACCCAGTCCGAAGGAGTCAAGGCTTCAGTTGCCGAGATAATTTCAGAGAGGGCAACTACTGAAATTGGGGAGCCTTCGATTTTGCCAGAAGAGGAGGCAACTCCTAAGGCTGGGGAAGAATCCACTCTGCAGGGTGAAGAGGTTACTATTGAAGCCAGGGAGACTTCCACTCCGCAGGATCTGCCCAAGGATTTGACATCTCTGGACCTCCCAGAGTTGCGCTTACTACTCCATCATTAGCTGTGGAAGCTCCTGCAGCGATAACACTTCCAGAAGCGCCAGTGGCCAGTCTCGCTCTTGCCGTATCGCCGGTCAGCACGACTCTCGCGCAAAAAAGAGCCGGCTTGCACCCCTTTCCTCATGATAGAAAGGGGGTCGGGGAGTACCTCAGGTGATGACACCATGGATTTCCTGACACGCAAAACGGTGCAGTAGTTCCTTGACGCGATGCGATCGTGCATCGATTTTATCCTGTCTGGGCGTAGCTCTTTTGACTTTGCCCGGACGTTTCTTGGAAACATGGCCGGTAACATCGAATTAACCGGAGGCTCCTCGCTTGCCAAGTCGTGTATGCTGTTGGTGGAGCGATTGGGAAGTGACCTGAAAGAGCTGAAGTCTTTGGACAATGCTAGTTCTTCTGAAGAAGCCCAGGTCATCTTGACTAGGCTCCTATCCACCCAGGAACAAGAGCGACAGGAGGTGGAAGCACAAGTTGCTGAAGAGGTTCGTAATCTCGAGCGTTCCCAAGCTGAATGTCAGAAACTGGCTGACGATTCAATGGAATCCGAGTTCATCCGGCAAAACGCAGAGCTCGCCATTACCAATGCTCGGTCTGCCATCGCTAAGGCGGAAGCCATGATCGCGGATAATGAGAAGACGCTTGCCACCGTCCGGAAGAGGCTGGAGGAGCAACAAGCTGCGAAGGCACGAGCTGAAGAAAGCCAGACCATTCATTCCTCCAGGTTGGAATCTCTGCGAGCACAGCTGGCTGCAAAACCCTTTTTATCTGAAGACGAGCTGCGGGTCCAAGCCATGATGGAGGCTGAGAGGCACGTCAGCACGAGATGCATCGTCTCAGGGAGCGTATCCGTTCTTTGCCGGATCAAGACTTTAGCCTTTTCCCCTTCTTCCTTTTTTTTTTTGTAAAGAAGAGGACACTCTACTAGAGTGTTTGTATCCACTTTTACTATTTTTGATATAATAAAAAGTTTTTGAAGTTTTTGTCCCATCTTCTTTGTCTAGCTGTGGATGAATTCAACTCCCTGATCACTGGCTGTGAATACTAACTTAGGTAAGACTAAGTTCTTTCAACAAGACGCGGCGTCGAGCTTGATGAGACGCGGCATTGATCCGTAGAGTGAGACGCGGTCATCCGTCCATAGGAGCTTAGATAGAACTAAGTCCTTTTGATGAGACGCAGCGTCAATCACAGGGTGAGACGCGGTCATCATTCCATAGGAACTTAGACTTCACTAAGTCCTTTTGATGAGACGCAGCGTCAATCACAGGGTGAGACGCGGTCATCATTCCATAGGAACTTAGACTTCACTAAGTCCTTTTGATGAGACGCAGCGTCAATCACAGAGTGAAACGCGAATTTGTCTTGCTGAGAAAGACGCAGATAGAGCAGACGCGAGGGACGCAGCATTATTTGCTGAAGGGACGCGACCCAGGCATTCTTCTGGAATGCGGGTGGATGTCTTTCGATCTGAGAAAGGAGACGCGGTCTTCAGTTTATAAGAACTCAGATAGAACTAAGTCCTTTTTGATGAGACGCGGCATTGATCCGAGGGGACAAACGCGGCTTTGAGTAACGCGAATTTGTCCTGTCAATGAAGACGCGACTTGAGCGGATGCGAGGGACGCAGCCTTGTGTATTTTCCCCTAATCTCAGAATGGACTAAGTGCTTTCCCTTAGAAAGGGCCCCGTTTGCTGAAGGGACGCGACTTTGAGCCACGTGGACGCTCCTTTAAAACGCAGGTGAACGCCTTCCAATTTGAGAAAGGTGACGCAGATTCTTGGACGTGGCTTTCCCATCTGCATTCAATGCAGCCGGACGCGGCATCCCTATCTGCGTTTAATGCAGCCTGACTTAAAGATTTTCAGAGATCTTTGACCGTCAAGTCTTCGCTGACGATTGGGAAACTGGGTCATCCGTTGTTTCCCGAAGCAGTTGTCCACGCGTCGGTTTTCCATTGGGCTTGGGCGTTAATGCCCTTTAATGCAAAACCGGCGCTGACGGTTTGAGATCAGCGCTTGCGATGCTTCCCGAAGCGACGTTCCACGCGTCAGCCTCTCATTGGGTTTTGACGGTCGTGCGGTCATTAAGGCCGGCGGTTTTTAATTAATGAACCATTAATGACCGTTATCAGGAGTTGCCTATAAATAGGACTCACCCCCTTTCTTTAACAGCGGCTGCTTAGACCGTGCTCTGTTTGAGAACGAGTACTCTGAGGGACTCTGCCTTCTCCCTTCAAGGACCCTATCAGGGGTTTGCCTCCATGGATGAAGGTGCCTCTGTGGATGAAGATGACCCAGAGCTTTCATGCTTCTGTTTGGTCTCTTCAATGGATTATCACTGTCAAGTGATTTCAATGGCTGGAAGCGTCTCTTTGAGCACTTTTTACGTCCGCGTCTCAACGCAGATAGTTCAACTCTTAACAGAGGCTTCTGCGGGTATGCCATGCCCACTTACCATGACATTTTAGATCCAACCAAGTTGAATTTTAGTATGCCTCTTAAAGAGATATCATCTGGACCTTCTTGTGAAGTCG
The DNA here is from genome assembly GCA_038442645.1 of Agave tequilana. Taxonomy (NCBI): domain Eukaryota; kingdom Viridiplantae; phylum Streptophyta; class Magnoliopsida; order Asparagales; family Asparagaceae; genus Agave; species Agave tequilana. The sequence goes on along the minus strand of JAVJIF010008281.1, from coordinate 28,989 downwards.
TGGTTGGTGCATTCCTTCTGGAATTTGCGCCGCTGACTAAACTTCCTTGGACGCGAGTACAGAAGTCTTTAGTACTTGGCCGCGGCTTTACTCATGAAGCTCGCGTTTTAAGGCCACTGACTTGAAGGAATTCCAACTCGGGTTGAAGGCTTCAGACCCGAATCTTGCAACTCCTGTTCATCCAACAGAGAGATGGCAGTTTTCGGCGTCTGAGTCTTATCGTGTCTCGTAGATGCAAATCTTAGACTGCGTTTGAATCCTGTGTGTGCGTCTGCAGTCATCGCGGGGATTTGGTTTGCTGCGCGGATCATTCCCGCGTCTGCAGTCTTTGACAATTCGTTGCGCGGATGATTCCCGCGTCTGCAGTCTTTGACAATAGCCGCGTCTATGACTTAGTTTTTTCTTCTGTTGAAGTGTACTAAGCTCTGAATTGTCTGATTCCCTGTTTGCTTTTTTGCAGGTAGGCTTAGTCATCCTTCTTCATGTTCGCTAAGTCCGTGGGAGAATGTATCGGACGGCGAACTTGTTCGATGTTCGTCCACAAGGGAATATATTATGGTCCTCGTCGTCCACAAGGGAATATATTATGTCCCTGACGAGGAATCGACTCTCGCCAAGGTCTCTTCAGATCCACTGCACCAATCATGCCTGCTGGCAAGAGATGGTCAGGGTAAGTATGGAGGCGAGGAGGTTACGGTGGACACGGCGGCAGGTAGGATCCTCTTCCTCTCCCACCCCAGAAGTAACATCAAGGACTCCTCATGTCTGCTGGATGGTCTGCTGGGGGAAGAGATGTTCATAAACGAAGGGTTGCCGGACTTTCTGCTTCCACCGGACCTCAAGAACACCATTGCTCTTAGCTTAGTCAGCTAGGGCTCTTTCGATGTTTACATCATGCATCGTGGTGTAACCAGCTTCTATTGTAGCCACAAAACATCGCGCACTTGGAATCAGACGCGGCTTTAAGGAGTGAGTGGAACCTCTGAGAGGGAGAGGGATTTCTTTGTACTCCTCAATTGTAACACTCCATCTTATTGTAAGAGAGCGTTTTGACTGTAACACTCAATCTTATTGTATAAGAGAGCGTTTTTGACTGTAACACTCAATCTTATTGTATAAGAGAGCGTTTTTGTATCACTTTCATGTACCTGGAAATAAAAAAAGTGACACTTCTCTTTTGCCTCTTCCATTGTCTTGAACTTTTTTTTTTTAATTAGACGCATAGAAGCAAAGAGTCTTTGACTTTGTCAAAATTATGATGAAAATTTTAATAAGTCAAACTTTGGAGAAAGATCCTATTTCAGGAACTCTCACGATACTGTCAGAGGTGTAATATTAACTTGACAGGGGTGAAATTTTTGATGGACCTGCCACTTTATAAAAAAAAAAAAAGTGACAAGTAGAATTGGTACCCCCAGGGAGGGTGAACTTTTATCAAGTGTTTGGGATTAACTTGATTGAGCTCAACTGGGGGTTTGATGGAAACACTGTTGATGGTGTAGTATTAACCTAACAATGTTTTTAGGTAGACTTGTTATTCTGTTAAAGAGAATAACAAGTGGGACTAGACTCGTGGGAATCTAGGAAAGTTTGTTACCATCAGAGGTGTGATATTAACTTAACGGGTTGGAAGTGGTCTTATCAGAAGTGTAATGTTAACTTGACAAGGATGTGAGTCAGAGGTGTGATATTAACTTAACTCAAAAGTGTCACTGTCATAGGTGTAATGTTTAACTTGACAGTGAGGGTAATGCTAGAGGTGTAATGTTGAACTTAGCATTGGTCATCTCGGCTTGCATAAGGAAGTCCGAGGGAAAGTCATGGCCATAGGTGTATTGTTGAACTTAGCAATGACTTGGATGCTAGAGGTGTGGTGTTAACTTAGCATCATCCATTTCAGCTTCGGTGCGGAAGTCTGAAGAAAAGTGACTGTCAGAGGTGTAATATTAAACCTGGCAGAAACTTGATTACTGTTTAGAGGTGTGGTGTTAAACTTTAACAGTAACTTGTCAGAGGTGTGATATTAACTTGACAAAGATTGACTCATGTTAAGAGTAATTTGAGGACCTGTCATTCTATTGATGAGAATTGATAAGTGAAATTTTGAAGTGCCAGAGGTGTAGTATTAACTTGGCGGATTTGAAAATTTGATACTCCGTGTAGAGTTGACAAACAAAATTTGTACTCGATAAGGAATATTGAAAAGTTTTCATTACCAGAGGTATAGTGTTAACTTAGTAATGGTTGTATTTTGTAGACCTACCATTCTGTGGATGAGAATTGGTAGGGGATTTTGGAGGAAAGAGTGGAGCCAAGTCCACTTTAGGATTTTTAGCAAACCCTCAGCTATCAACGGATTTGAGGTGCCTTTACCAACTACCGTTTGAGTTGGGCTAGCCATGCTATTCCCCTCAGCATGATGAGTTGTCGAAGACTTATGTTGGACTTAAAAGCCAACATTTTCTTCTATCCTTAGCCGTCGGGGGCGTCGGATCAAATGGGAACGTGTCCCTTAGGATTTTTAGCAAATCCTCAGCTGTCAACGGGTTTGAGGTGCCTTTACCAACTACCGTTTGAGTTGGGCTAGCCATGCTATTCCCCTCAGCATGATGAGTTGTCGAAGACTTATGTTGGACTTAAAAGCCAACATTTTCCTCTACCCTTTAGCCGTCGGGGGCGTCGGATATTAATGAAGAAGCTCTTCTTGTTTTGATCAGAGGTGTATTTTTAACTTGATCAGCGGGAGAATATCATTTAAGGATAGTATTTCTTCAGGAACCTGCCATTGATCGGCATCATGAGTGTATCGCCATTCGGGGTTATGAGGCGATATGACCCATTTGAGTAGACTGACTCTACTACAAACGGTCCTTCCCATTTGGGTTGGAATTTTCCTTTGTCTTGTGCGTCATTACCATGGGTCTTCTGACGGTTAAGACAAGATCGCCTTTCTTGAAAGTTTGCACTTTAACTTTCTTGTTGAAGGCTCTGGTAATTCGAGCTTGGTAGAGCTTGATTTGTTGCTGGGCCTGCAGACGCTTATCATCTAAGGGCTCCAGTTCTTGGAGTCGCTGTCGATGCTTCTCCTCGGTTGTCATCTCCGCTGTCAAGGCGACGCGTAGAGATGGAATTTGGATCTCTAGCGGGAGCACGGCTTCGCACCCATAGACCAAAGAAAATGGCGTAGCTTTAGTTGGGGTTCGCACGGTTGTGCGGTAAGCCCATAAGCATTCACCCAACTTGTCGTCCCAGTCTCGTTGACTTTTCGAGACGAACTTCTTGAGAAGCTTGCCAATAGTCTTATTGAAAGCTTCTGCGAGGCCATTAGCGGCATGATAGTATGCCGTTGAGGACACACTCTGGATTCTGAACTTGGCACAGAATCTCTGGAAAGCCTGGCTAATGAACTGAGGCCCATTGTTGTGGACAATTCGCCGAGGTACGCCGAAACGATAAATAACATGGTGTTTCACGAATTTGATCACGTTCGACGATTTGACCTCCTTCAAAGGGATGGCTTCGGCCCATTTGGAGAAATAATCGGTTATTGCCAAAATGAACCGATGTCCTTTTGATGATGGTGGGCTGATAGGACCAACCACGTCCATGCCCCACACTTCAAATGGCCAGGTAGAGGCCGTAGAGTGGAGGTACCCTGGTGCTTGATGGATGAAATCGCCGTGCACTTGGCAGGCGTGACATCTCTTGGCATAAGTGACGGCATCGGCAATCATCTTGGGCCAGTAGTAACCCAATCTTTGGAGTCGATGTGCCAGTTTTGGGCCAGGTTGATGGGCTCCACACATGCCGTCGTGGGCTTCTTTCAATACCTCTTGAGCCTCCTTTGGTGAGAGGCACCGGAGCAAGATCCCGTCATGCGATCGACGATACAGTGTTCGCGTAATCGCATTATAATAGAATTTGGGGGCTTTCCTTCGAATGGCAGCCGCCTCTTTGGTGTCTTCAGGCAGGATGTCGTATAAGACGTAGTCGATATAGGGGAATCGCCAGTCTTTAAGCTCTGGACCGGTTGATGCTTCAAGTGCTTCTTCGCGGTGATGACTTCCCGTTGACTCCTGATAGTCCTCGAGAGCATTTCTCGGGCAATACAGGTCATGGCTATGGACGAATATCTTCTCCATTGCTCCAGCTGGAAGAGCTAAGGAGGCAGCCAGGGATGCGAGTGCATCTGCGTGCGCATTTTGCTTGCGCGGTACATGGTCGATGTAGAAGCTTGTAAACCCCTCGGCCATGCGGATAGTCGCGTTGTAATAGGGTACTAAGTCTTCATGTCTAACTTCGTACTCCCCGCGAACTTGGCTGACGATGAGCTTGGAGTCGCCGTATGCCTCGAGATTTTTAACGCCAATCTCGTCAGCGAATTGCATCCCAATCAAAAGAGCGTTGTACTCCGCCACATTGTTGGAACAGGGCTCAGTTAATGAGACAGCTCGGGGAATGACATAATTTTATGGGGATATAAGTACTACCCCTACCCCTGCTACTAAGTGTCCCCTCGGGCTTGTTCTTGATGCACCGTCGAAGAAAAGTTGCCATACTTGACTTTCGAACGATGTCTGAGTCAGGCAGACTTCAGCAACCTCATCTGGGAGATCCTCGTAGACTTTGGCTGCCCTCGGCTCTGGGTGCTCAGCTAGAAAATCCGCGACTGCTTGTCCCTTAATGGCCTTTTGTGGTAAAAAGCGCATCTCATATTGGGAGAGCAATATGGCCCATTTTGCCTGTCGGCCATTTAGCGATGAAGGTTTAGTCATAAGTAACCTCAGGGGGTTGACTTTTGATATGACGTTTATAGTTTGGCCTATCAGATAGTGTCGCATTTTCTAGATAGCGAACACTAGTGCCAAACATTCCTTCTCGATCGGGTTATACCGATGTTCGGCTCCGATCATTGTTCTACTCAGATAGTAGATTGCTTGCTCACGTCCCTAATCGTCATTTTGAGCTAGTAGAGCTCCTAAAGAATGATCCATTGCTCGGACGTACACCAGAAACGGCTTTCCGGCTACTGGAGCTACAAGGACTGGTGGTTGGGTGAGGTATTGGTTGATTTCCTCGAACGCTTGTTGGCAAGCGTTATCCCAAGTGAATGAGACACCCTTCTTCAGCAGCTTAGCGAAAGGTTGGCATCTTCTGGAAAGGTTTGAGATGAACCTGCGGATGTACGTCAATCGTCCTTGCAATCCTCTGAGTTCTTTGAGATTTCTCGGGGGTTGCATCTCTTGGATAGCGCGAACCTTTTCCGGGTCCAAGTGAATTCCGGTGGATGTTACAACAAATCCTAAGAATTTGCCACTGGCCACCCCCAGGAAGGACTTGTGGGATTCATCTTCAATTGATGAGCCCGCATGATGTCGAAGACTACCTTCAGGTCCGCTATGTGATCACCTTTAGTGCGGCTTTTTACCGCGATGTCATCACATAACATTCCACCGTTTTGCGTATTTGCTGATGGAAAATGGCGTTCATGGCCCTTTGGTATGTTGCCCCTGCGTTTTTCAGTCCGAAGGGCATGACGGTGTAGCAATATACCCCTAGAGGAGTTCTGAAGGAAGTATGCTTTTCGTCATCAGGATACATTTTGATTTGATTGTATCCTGAGAATCCATCCATGAAGGACATTCGTTCGAATCCACAAGTATTGTCAATCATGACATCTGTGATTGGCAATGGGAATTCGTCTTTGGGACAAGCCTCATTTAGATCACGGAAGTCGATGCAGATCCGGATCTTCCCGTTCTTCTTGGCGACGGGGACGATGTTGGCTACCCAGTCGGGATGTTGTTCTTCCCTGATGAAGCTAGAATCAATAAGTTTTCTGACTTCTGATTGAATTGCCTCCATTATCTCTGGACGGAACCGTCGCTGCTGTTGTTTGACAGGTTTTGCGTCCGGATTGATGTTGAGGCGATGCATAGCCACTTGAGGATTAAGTCCAGGCATGTCCTCGTAATTCCAGGCGAAGACGTCTATATACTCTTGTACAAGAGATATTAGATCCTTCTTCTCTGAAGGTGACAGGCCGTCACTTATGAGAATGGGCTTAGGGTTAACCTCATCTCCTAGGTTGATCTGAACAACCTTGTCTTCTGTGGGTGGCTCGCGCTGTTCAAAGCGAGTATCCCAAAGAGCATTTAAATGTTTGACCCAAGGATCTGTATCGGATTGGATCATTTCTTCATTTCCATCTTCCAGGTGGCTTGCCGAAACCATGTTCACTGAAAGTTCCTTGAAAATGTTGCCGACACTGACATCTGACTCCCAAGATGAAGTGTCCGAAGAGTAATCGTTGCTCGACGATTCTTGAGAATCGGAGGCTGATGGGACCGGAGTTGATACATAGCCCAACCCCCGGCGTGTCCGATGATAATAATCGGGGGTTTTCCCTTTCGGCATAAAGGATTGAAGCAACGTCCTCCTTCCTTTGCCGAAGTTCAACCCGGGCTTGTTGGTCAGGTCGTACCCCATGGATCTCATTATTTTGAGTGCTTTTGGTTCGTAATGATCGAACTGAGGGGATTCTTCCTCGCCTTCCGATTCGTCACGGGGCGCTGGTTCAGACGAGATTCGCCCAAAAAGAATTGGTTTTTAGCCTTTCCGTCTTGCTGGAACCATAAATATAGATTCTTGCGCATTACCATTATCTTGGTATGTCTCGAAGAACGATTTCACTGGTACATGCAATGATGTCAAGGCACCCATTGCCGACCAGAGATCGTCATCTATATCAGTGCTAGTATCTGACGGTATTGAATCAGAAGCACACGCAGAAAAATACGCAAAATCTAAATCTTCATTAATATACCAACCGCCTACATCATCGGTGGTATTATCAACATCGGGTTTATTAGTGCCCGTTACAAGTGGTTCTAACTCCCACAGGCACTCTTCTTTCTCAGGCTCAGTGTCAGCCTCATTACCAGAGTCTGACTCCTCTGGTTGTGGGGTTTCATCCGTCTCCACCGGATCTTGGTACAGCAAAGAGTCGGTGAAATAATTCTCGACCCCTTTGAACGGATGCCTTTCGGCGATCAACGTCTGCACATTTCCACTCCCGTCAATGTACTTCATGACTTGGTGGAGAGTGGAGGGAACGATGGAGTTACGGTGGATCCACGGTCGTCCCAGCAATAGATTGTAGGAAGTGTCGGCGTCGATGATGTAGCATGTCACTTCCGACATGAGACTTCCATCTGACACCTGAGCTTGATCTTCCCCATCGGACGGGTCTGGTTGGCATTGAACCCATAGATAGTTGTCTGGGTGGGGCTCAAACGATGGGTAGGAATGCCGAGATGTTGCATGACCCGGCGAGGCATGATGCTCAACGCGGACCCTGGATCTACCTGGATGCGGTTCACCTCGGACGATCCAATATACCCTGTGAAGTACAGGGGTTGATCATGCTTCCCTTTCACCTGCATATCATCTGCCATGAAGGTGATGCAGGGGGCATTCTGGGAGGTGTGGAGGCAATCCTCTACACCTTCCTCCTCGGCACCTGGGTCATGAAGACCTCAGCATTTGCCAGAGCTTCTTGCAGAGCTTCCCTGGTCGATTTTGATAGTCTAAGAAGTTCATACAAGGTAATGCGTGCCGAAATGTTGGCCAACTGAGCCAGGACATCAAAGCGGTAAGGTGCCGTAGATCCTTCCGCGATGCCCTTTTGAAGGGCTCGAGAAAATCGAGTCCCCTTCTGCTTCTCCACAGGTGGCTTTGTGGAGGGCCTGACTGGCTCCGCAGTTGGTTGTGGAGGGGCTACCGCCGTCTCGTCGTACTGTTTCAAGTACGCCTGTCCTGAACGGGTTCCCGCCATCGGTTGGTTGGGCTCTGCGGCCAAGACTATCGTTTCCTCCTCTGAGTCGGTCAGTGAAGGGATATCAGTCTCCGCTTCTCGGGAGGAGGCACCCACTACATTGCAGGATGAGGCTTTTGCCTTGCCTTTGGATTTCCTGTTGGTCACAGTAGTCCATTGCTGCTCATTGACAAGGTCAGGGTGGACCCACATGATTTCCCCTTGAGGTGTAGGGACGGGTACCAAGCCTTTCTCATGCTGCTGGTGAAGGTCTGTGTTGACCACTCTCAGCTCTCCTTTCGGAACAGGAGTCACCCCCGCAGGCGTTGGAGGTTGTCTCCCGAACTGGAGAACCGACGTCACATTAGCCGTCACCTTCTTCTGCTCTGGTCGGAGTTTTAACACCTCCACGTCAATCAGAGCCTGAAGGATGTCCTTGAAGACGTAGCAGCTTTTGGTGGGGTGTCCCAACATCCTGTGATACATGCAGTAGTTGGGATTGTCGGTCTTGCCGACCTCCTCTGGGCGTCGAGCTTCAGGGAGCTTTAGTCGGTTGCTCTTGTTAAGTAGTTTAAAGAGCGAATCGACATGTTCTTCCTTGAAGGAATATTGCTTGTTGGCGCGTGGCTGGCTCGAAGAGCCACTCGCCTTGCCTGATTGAGGTTTGGCGGGAGATTTGGTCTCCGTTGCCAAATTATCCTTCCGCTTTGTTTGGAGGGATGTATCTGGCGCACGCCTTGTCGACCTTTCCGGCCTAGGCTTACCTTCCTCCGCTCTGACGCGGGCGACAATCTCCTCAGCCTGTTCACCTTGTTGGACTAATTGCTTCCAGGTGCTGCTTTCAGCAACTCCTATTTGAGCAAGGAGCGAGGTTTGGAGATTGTGGCGGCATGTTTCCACCAGGGTGGCCTGGGTCATACCGCTTGGACACCAGAGTGCCATGTTCCGAAATCTTTTCACGAAAGATTTGACGGACTCCCCTTTTCGCTGTTTGGTAGCCAAAAGGGTTGGCATTGTGACTTCGGAGTCATCCTCGAAGAAGCGTGTTAAAAAGAGCTTCTCCAAATCGCCCCAGTTCTTGATAAAACCTTCTGGGAGCTTCATAAACCATTCAAAGGCCAACCCTTTCAGGGTGCCGATGAACAGGCGTGTCAGGATGGCGTCATTATCTACTATATTCCCAGTTTGGGATTTGAAGTAGTAGATGTGCTGGTTGGGTGACCCTTCCCATCAAAGGCTTGAAGAGTTGGAGCTTTGAACTTGGGCGGGTACGGAACCAAGTCCCATTTAGCCGGGTAGGGCCGGACCACTCCTACTTCTTGGAGGTCTTTGCGATTAGCAAGGGCCTCGAGGCGTCGCTCCAGTTGACTCATTCTTTTAACATGAGCCTTTCCCTGGTCTTGGTCGCCTTTTACTTGCGACGAGGACTTGGACGAGCCGGAGGTAGATCGCCGCGTCTCCTCAGAAGGTTCGGAAGATGAGCTTCTCCCTTTTTCGCTTTGCCCTTTGTCTTTTTAGGAGGGGACCTCCTCCTGTCTTCGAGCAGCTGTGCAATCGCCTGCTTGAGGGAGTTGATAGATTCCTGCTGAGCAAGAATCATATCCATTTGTGCCTTCTGGATCTGCTCCAAACGTTTAGTTGTCTCCTCAGGAGCGCCTGTCATGTAGGCGGAGGTCTCCTTCTCGACGGAAGAGTTCGAAGCCCTTGATTCCGCTACAGCGGAGTGAGAATCATTAATGCCATGGGCTAAGGCATTATAATCAATTGGGAAAATGGCCTCAGTCCGGGTGCGAGTGTGTCGATACACTCCTTCCGGTTCAGAGTCAGACTCGGAGTCGTCTGAGCTGACTGCAAGTTATTTTCCCTTGCTCCTGCTTGTCATATTCGCAGTGAGCTCCGGGTACTCAACGTCAGAGAAGGTTCTCCTTCTGTGGGAGCGTCTTCTTTTAGCTGACGGAGGGATCAGGATCAGCTGTCTGACTAAAGACTGCTGGTGCACGCCTGACCCGCAACGGCACTCAGTGAGCATATGGATGAGCCGTTGGCAGCAACACGACGAAGTGGCCTGATTGGCACTTCTTTTCTTCGTCAGATAATCCCTCAAATCCATGGGAGGGGGATTGAAAAGATCAACCTTGCAACGTCGAAGACGGGAGGCATCCATGTGCTGCACAGCCTGGACGCAGGCTTAAGGGACGCGGTTCTCGCGACGCGGCTGTGTAACGCGCGTCTGGCGTCTCTGCTGAGATGAAACGCGAGTCTCGCGTTGCTGCCTGGTGCGTCTGGGCAGAGGCACTTGAGAGAGGATGGGCTGCTGGGCCCCACGCCTATGAGCTCGTGCCTCTTGCGTTTGACGAGGCGCAGAGGTCTCACCTTGGCGTTTGATGAGTTGGTCCTCGGAGGACCTAACTGAAGGAATCTCGCGTTTGGGACGCCAAACGCGAATTTCACGTACTGGACGCGGCGCGGGTAAGGCGCGAGATTGTACGTCGCGTCCAGCCTCAGTTGGACAACCAACGGTTCCAACTTGCAGCTGACGCGCACGTCTCCTCTGTCGACGCTCAGCGTTTTGATTGCGTCGAGGAGGTGGAGAGAGACCAACAACATCCTGATGTTGAACATCAGGGATTTTGACCACGCGGGTCTCCTGAGAGACGCTGACGCGGGTGTTCTGTGCGACGCGGTTGGTCGCAAAGGCAGATGTGCCTGGGACCACGCGGGCCTTCTGAGAGGCATTGGCGCGGGTACCTTGCTTGGCACAGGCAGCAGCAGGGGAGCTCGAGAAAGCCATGGATTGGGCCTCGAGGCCATTCCCCGTCGAGACCCGGCGGCAGACACGGGTCTTTGGGCTCTTGGAGCCGGAAGAGAGAAACTCTTCGTACTTCGCCTGGTCGAACTCGACAACGAGCGATTCGACCATCTTTCCCTTATAGTGGACGTCATCTTGCGCCACTATTTGCTCCTCAGTGACAAACGTAGTCCCCAGCGGAGTCGCCATCTCTTGTATGACCCGGGAAAGAGGGAGACAGTGAATTGCCGTAAAAGTTTTCCTTGAATCAAATGAAAAAGATTACAACAAGAACTGTTCCTTCCGGTTACAAGGGAGGGAGAATATTGAATCTTGAATCCCCCTTTGTTTAAGGCTGGGTTCTTCGTGTGGCGATGGAGAGTGAATCTTGTTCTCCGTTGACCAGATGACCGTCCTTCAGGGATCTCCTCTTCGGCCGGTAGAAAGAGTGACACAGCTCCGTCTACCAAAACTCTAAAAGAGAAGGTAGGCGAAGGCTAGCTCGTACGCAGCGAATTTGCTGAAGAGTTGATCTGCTTCTTTTCTCTCTGTGTCGCCCTTTATCTCTCTTCGTCCGATTGATTCTCTCTGATCTCTCTCTCCTTTTTTTTTTGTTGATGCAAAACAAGGCTATTTATAGAGGGTCTCAGGGGTGAACGTGCCCCCCTGAAAACGCTCCACAATGAGGGCCAACTTTCCCGCTACATGGGCGGTAACTAACCCACGTGCCTGCTAAAGACATGCCACGATGGGGGCTGATTTCCCTTACGTGTGGGCAGTGATTGGTCCCTTAACTAAGGCGGTTATAACTGAGACGCGGGTTTCAAGCCAACGCGCCTTGATGCTGAGACGCGGGTGTCAGGCCGACGCGCCTTGATGCTGAGATGCGGGTGTCGAGCCAACGCGCCTTGATGCTGAGACGCGGGTGTCGAGCCAACGCGCCTTGATGCTGAGACGCGGGTATCAGGCCGACGCGCCTTGATGCTGAGACGCGGGTGTCGAGCCAACGCGCCTTGATGCTGAGACGTGGGTGTCGAGCCAACGCGCCTTGATGCTGAGACGCGGGTGATAGTCCCTCGCGTCTAGAGCTTGAAACTTTACTTTTCAATAGCTTGTCCTCCAGTAACTTTTGGACAGCCTACAGTTGCATGATATATTTTCTTATGTTTATGATGAAATTAGTTCAAGAGCATAAATTGGAGAAATTAGATGAAAAAACTCGAAAATGATGAAGAGTAGAGTTGCAGTAAGTAATTCACTAATACAGAGACCCAAGAATGAAACCAAAAAGTCCAATAGAGATTACACATCATATAGAAAAAGATACCAATGTTTGAAAGTTAAAAGTAAAAGTTAAACGGTGGATTCGTCGTTGACTACAATAGATTTTTCGTTGACTGGTCAACCAGAAGCCAGCCCTTATTCCTACAGCAGTTCAGACTAGACACGTTTTAGGATTTGATCATAATTTTCTCTACAAAAATCCAATTCAGATGATTCAAGATTCTACAGAAAGATGATTGAAAGGATAACTTTTCATTTCAATCATTTGACTACCCATTTTTGTTATTACCGTAAGCTAGCAGCAGTCTAATTCAAAATTGAATTCTAACACCGAGTTGAGGTTGAATTTGGAGTTTTCCTTGTATCCTTACTGAATAGATCTCTAGGGTTTATAAATACAGCAGTAATCTCTTGTAACAGAATCATCGAATCATAAAAAAAAACTTTGCATTAGATTTTTAGGTTTTAGATCTTAAATATAATTTTGGCTTTTTGGAGAATTCTTATGCTTCAACGTGAAGAAGATCGATCAACAAGGAGGCATCATCTAGCTCATCTAAATTGGGTTATTGCTAATCATAATCTTCTTCTATTTAATTTAATGGATAAATTTATATTGACTAGCATGTTTTTCCATCTCTTCTAATATGAACTAATTCTCTATAGTTAGGGTATTGATGGAGGTTAAATATTATAATAATATAATCTTATTACTTTGTGCTAGTTTACTACATCCATTCTTCAAGTTATATATTTTGCATGTTAAATTTTATATCAAATTTATTATTAGTAATTGGTGACCAACAATTATATGGATGACTAAATTTAGGACCAATAGGAGATAATCTAGTGTAACATCATAAGAATAGAAATCACATCTTACACGCTGAGACCGATAGAAAAAGCATAATTTGTGCAATCTTAAGGGAAGAATCATAGATCTTAATGTTATTTTAGCTAGTAAATTCACTAGATCGATAGATTATGGGTTTTAGTTTAAAATTAGATTTATATTGCTCGATAGAGATTATTAATTAAAATAGGATTTTTCGATTGTTAACATGAGTAGTAGGACTACACTAGCACAAGCAAAAGTATATATTTGATTATATTTATTGAAATCAATTGCCTTTGCACTTATCTCATCCAAAATCTAATTCTTTTATTTTAATTTCTTTTCTTAGTTACCTCTATATTTCATATTGATTGATTATTCAAAAAACTAGGCAAACCAGTTTACTATTCAATAAACATCACTCCCTATGGGTTTAGCACTTTACATCATCACTTTATTACTTGTTAACGGTTGGTGCACTTGTTAAATCATATATCAGGTTTTTAACGTCATTGTTAGAAATTGTTTGTTTTCTATTGATATGAATCTTATTTTATACTAGTTTTAATTTGAATTCAGACTGCAAATGTAACACTCTGGTTATTAAAATCCTGATTTAATACTCTGATTCTTAATTAATGAATTTATACTGGATTATTTGAGGTGATGATTGAATTAATTTTTGTGTGAAAATTGGAGTGGATAAGTTGGATGAATTTATATAATATGTGTGTGTAAAATTGGATATGGATACAATAATATACTTGTATGAATACATGCATGTAAATACTAAATATTTGAATATAAAATACAAGGCTATTAAATGAATAAAGAGTGAGTGGAGAGTGAGGTGAAGAGAGAGAAAAGGGCTGAAATTTGTGTGTGTATGTGGCAAATTTTGAAGAGAGAGGAGTAGGGATTTTATTAAATTAAGAGAATATATATACATATTAGATGAGAATAATAATTATTTCTCCTTTCTTTCCCGCATTCCTATCTCCCTCAAATCCTCAGATCTAAGGACATGAAACCAAAAAATTGATCTCCTCCTCTCAATCTCTTACCCTTAATTACTCTCTCTCTCTCTCTCTCTCTCACCATCCCCCTCTCCCCATTCCTGGAACAGGGCGGCAACAGCGCCCGGACAGCGCACGGACGGTGCGCAGGCGGTCGGCCGCTGGCGGGCGATGGCCCGTGGCCATGGGTAGCAAAAGGTGAGGGAGTATCTATCTTGATCTAAGTCAATTTCAATTTTTCTAATTTCAGAAAATTCTCATGACCATGTTATGATTTAGCTCCAATAATCAATTTATATTGCCTTGAACTTCTTGATAATCAAAAATCAGTTGTGAAGGAGTTCTCTTGATTTATGTTCTTTCATATTTTCTTGAAATTTTCTAAACTAAATAATTATTGTAACTAGAACAGTAGATCTTTTATTTTGTTCTGAAATTAAGAAGTTGATGGTGGGTTAATATAATGATGGATCAAGTTTGCAACTAAGATTATAAATGTTCATGTCCATAAATATATTATGATTCTAAATTAGGTGGAGAGGTTAAAAAAGAATTTTTGAATTTCATAAATTTAGCACTCTTGTAATACGTGCACAAATCTTTTAAACACTGAAATCGATAAATTTCGTTCAGTTCATCAGTATATTAAGAACAATAGGTATTATATTATGTACTTTTGGAAAGATAATCAAATCTTCTCGGATCTTACCATGTCCTTATTGAAGTCTGTATTAGGAGTTATTGTTGAAACTTGTCAAGCTAGTTGAAACTACCGGGTTGCAAAATTTTCATAACTGAGGAGTTTCTGATTTTTTTTTATCTAGTTAACTGAATTATAAATGTCATATGATATATTGTTAAATAGATAATTAAGTCTACAAGTGTATGAGCTTCACCTCGTGTGGTTGAACATATATGGTGGGAGATATTAGAGAACACAAGTAACCTTTCAGAAAACTGTTTCACGACAAAATACAAAGGATAGACTTTAATTATATACTAAGAAAGGAGTGGGCGAGGGGAAAGTATAAGCTCAAATTATCTAGGAAAATAAGCCGATACGACGTCCTAATCAGATACATACGCTGGGACAAAGATTTCTTTATAGGAACACTAAATACTGTAGAAATCCTATTGAGAAACAAAGAAGTATAAGCATGAAGGAAATTAGTTTTCTCCCTGCGAATTACCGATTAGGAGGGACTATGAGAAATTTATAGGAATTAATAGAGAGACATGTTGAGTTAAGCCTAGAACTGACATGCTCCTTCTAGTAATGAACATTATGATCATGAAATAAATATTATAATTGTCTGTTAGCGCATTGATCTCTTATAATAATAACAATGTCTCATAACATGGCGTTCTACATGTACATACTCGGTATGTTGACAAGTTATCCTCAAATTAATGTGAGTGTTTGCCTTTACTGAAAAAATAGAGGAATTATTGTGTAATAGACTTCAAAGATATATTTGTCCTAACATGTAAAGTCTTTCCTTTACTTAGTATATTGGACTCTGAATAGGATATCAATTGGCAAATAGTGAATGTGAGAAACCATGAAATGTCAATAGTACTTATGCAGACAAATAGTTCTATCAATTTTAATTAAATTTCTAATGGTGCAAGTCAATGGCTAACACTGATTATACCGATAGTAGACTAATAGAGAGAACATGAAATTATGATAAATTGCAAATATTATTTTATTAATAGAATAGGCATGGATATTAATTAAAATAAAAGATTTTCTTAGTGTGATATCAATAGTTAGGAAATCAGAAACAATAAGATCTGTAGTATTAAGACCGGTATTAGTGAAAATTTAAATAGTTTCAAAATTTAACTAGTCTATGAATAGTTGAAGATAATTGTTCTATATAATATATATATATATTATAATAATATATATATATAATATATATATATATGATGTATGTATGTATGTATATTTATATGTATACATATGTATGTATGTATGTATCTTTATATGTATACATATGTATGTATATGTATACATAGTATGTATGTGTGTGTGTGTGTGTGTATCTTTTCGTTGCGACCATATTGGTTCTTCCGGGAGAAAGATATTTAACGAGATAAGTTATTTGTTAGGCCATATTTAAGTTGCATGTTGCGTCGAGGAAGGAAGTCACATCTCAGTTGACAACTATGTAGGTTATTTTCTCTTTTCTTTTAAGTCTAACCTTATATATATGTCAAGCTAGGCTCTCTGTGCACGTATCTCTTTTGTATACTGATGAATATATCATGTTTGCCATAGAACACTATTATGGCAAGGATTACCACCAATAGTCAAACAACACTAGGAAATAGAATATGTCCAATGTAATTAAAAATCCTAGCACCCAAATTAGCCCCTTGACTTATAGATAAGAAAAGTCCTATAAAGTTATTAATCTCGAGATATGCTTGGACTTATGACTTTTCAGTTATACATTTTGCATCTTATCAATTCTCCTTAAATCTCTTTCTTCAATTTGGTGTGATATCTTGCAATATGTCATGGGTTAGCTTATAATTGTGATGATTCAGATTATTCTAATTTCTAATGACATTCAAATTACTTAGAGCATCATATTGAAAGTACCCTTGAAGTGATTATCAACTTGCAACTAAGCACATTATTCCTCTATCACAGCTCCTTTGAGAACTAAATCGATAAACCAAGAAATGGTATAGTTAATAAACTTTTACTATGAATCGATAAATAGATAAATGAAGAGTTCATATGATGCCGGCAAGCCACTGAGCAAGTAGTATAATCAAGAAGGCTGGATATTAATAACATGAATGAGAATTCCATCTATATAAATGAGGTGAGTAGTTTATCATATAGTTAACTTGTAACTTATATATGCTTTCATGTATAATGAACCACATGTATCTCCTAGATAATAGAATTACTAAGCTGAAAAGCAAACCATAGTATTTAATTGATATTCATATCATTGATACATTGGTTGTCATTTGCGTGTAAGTATAAATATATTTTTTACATTTATGCATATTGAAGGAAGGGGCCGGGCGGGAGCCGGTAGGAGAAAAGACGGGTGTTATTATTTTATATATCTATATATACGAAGGAAGGGGTCGACCGAAAGCCGGTAGTAGGGGGGGAAGAAGGTATTATTGTTATACGATATATACATACATACATAATATATATAATATATATATATTATATATATATATATATATAATATATATATATATATATATATATTATATATATATAACGTAGAAAATAGCTGGGCAGGAGCTGCTAGGAGGGGGGAAGACAATGTTATTGTTTTATATCTATACATACGGAGGGAAGGGGCCGGGCAGGAGCTGATAGGAGGGAAAGATGGAGAATTTCACACTTCGCGTGTGAATTGTATATGCATGTGAATAATGTATATTGTATATCTCATTAAATATGACATGTGAATGTTGTAAAGTGTGATGTGATATTGTGATATGTGAAGTGTGATATGATATATGATATATAAATATGTTTGTGATGCATATATTATCCGGGTGCATAAACTACGTTTATGATTTAGTTATTATGATTGATACATCAAATTGTGTGGAATACAAGATACGTGTGTAATACATATTCTGTACATAAGATGAATTCAGTAATAAGCTAAATAACTAAACAAAATTATTCTATACAACTCATAAATTCTATTATATGTAAAATGAAAACTTAAGAAAGTATTTGTGAATCAATAACCAACAGAATCAGAATGTTCCCAAAGATTATGAAGATAATTGTCTTGATAGTTATATCATGAGTGTTGTCGAATTTTTGTTTCTCTTATTCATTCAAATTTGCCTTATTACTTGAAAAAATTAGCTTATTATCGATTTTGTTTATTATTTCTTGATTTACTTCAAACTCTTCTCACTGAGCTGTCGAGCTCACTTTCTCCCAGTTCTATATTTTCAGGTCATGGTGAGGCGAAAGCCCAGCTTAAAGCTATGGGCGTTTTGTTGAAAATCTCTACTGAAAGTAAACTTATTATAGATATAATTATGTGTTATTATTTATAAATTCTCTGTTGTTATATGTTTATAACCTTACTCGATGTATACTTATAGCATATGTTGAAGGTGAGTTAGATTATAATGATTATGATAAGTTAGAGTTATAGATAGTTTTGTGTTATATTGGGATGCCGAGAGGGATATTCTCGAGTATATATTAATTGTGTTTTCATATAAGCGATATCAAGCTAAAAATATCGTTATGATTGCATGGATGATTTATGAGTTTAGTTTATGTATTTGAATTGAAAATAAGTAGGCATATGTTGTATATCAGGTCTGATCAGTATTTACAAAGGAGGTGATGCTGAAATTTCAAGAAATTTAAAGTGATTTGATAATCTATTGCTTAATATGGAGTTTTGTGTTCATTATGGTCATTAGAAAGTGGGACCCTTACAACAGATCTCATCAGGACCTTTATTTTGCAGGTTGCAAATGGCAGAACCCCAGAAGAGGATAGATTATAGTGGATCCGTCGTAATGACAGATAATCCGCAGTCCCTCTGTTGAATCTAGGAGTGATCTTTTAGGAGTTGATTTCTATTGACGTATGTGATGATCTAAGAGCTCTGAGCTACTACCACCAGATCTTGAGATCGAGAGAACCTACAGACGCTTGCTAAAAGAGAAGAAAGATCTAGAAGTGGTCATAATGAGCAACAAGAGTTGAAGGCTTTTACGAGACTATGTTATTCCCTTCCTGATGGGAGCAACATCATGCATTAAGAATTCAGCATCTAAACAGACAACTTCAAATTGAGATAGGGTTGATTCGAAATGGTGCAAAATGATTGTCAATTTGGAGGTCTTCCCAACGTGATCCGTATGAGCATATTACAAATTTTCTAGAGATTTGTGATACACAATAGTATAGAGGTGTGTCAGCAGAGAAGGTGAGATTGATGATTTTTCCTTTCTTACTCAGAGATAAAGTAAGAATATGGTTCAAATCTTTAATAATGGACACAATTGGTACGTGAGAGGAGATGGCGAAAAAATTTCACACTAAATATTTTTCACCCACAAAATCGGCAAAATTTTGAGGTGATATCACAACCTTTACCCAATTTGATATTGAATCTATTTATGATGCTTGAGAAAGGTGTAAGGGCTTGATTAGGAAAGTTTCAAATCATGGACTCCCCGATTGGTGGGAATCCAATTCTTTTATAATGGGCTACAACTAACACAAGGATGATGATGGTTGATGCGGCGGCTGGTGGAGTACTTATGCGAAAAGATAGAGATAAAGCCTAAGAGCTGTTTGAGGAGATGGTATCGTATGATTATCAATGAAAAACTGAAAGGGAGATGCTGAAGAAGGCTGCGAGTATGCATGGACCCAAAGATATTCCACCAATTCATGTCCAACTCACATCATTGACAAAGCAAGTGGGGGCCCTCAATCAACAACAACAACCACTAGAGAAGAAAACGAGTTTAGAGACCCATGGAACAACTTGTTGCAAATAAAAAAGCTTTCATGGCACAAACAAGATCTTCATGGCTAAGACTGAGACAAAGATGGAGAATCAAGAAGCCCTCATAAAAAATCAAGCGACATCCATACATAATCTGGAAGTTCAAGTTGGGAAAATTGTCAACCTACTCTCTTCAAGGACACAAGGATTGCAAATGAGCAACACCGAGAAAATTTGAAGGAGCAAGTACATGCGATCACATTGAGGAGTGGGAAGGAATTAGAGCAGGTACAAAAATCATCTACTGATTTAGTAAATGGAGAATACCTTATATGAGAAGAAGAAGAGAGCCAGAGAAACATCAGCCCCAGAAGTGAAAAATAGACGATGATCAGCCATTAGAACAGCCAATCTATCATCTCCCTGTTGAATCGGGGCCAGATCCAATCCTAAAGTGAAGCCCCCAGTGAAGCCATATGTTCTTCCAGTGTTGTTTCCTTAGAGACTAAAACAAAACAAGATAGATAAGAATTTCTCCAACTTTTTGAATATTTCAAAATTTTGCATAATAATATTCCGTTCATAGAAGCTTTAGAACAGAATTCAAAGTATACAAAGCTCATGAAGAAGATCCTAGCTAAGAAGAGGAAACTGATGGAATACGAAATGATCAAGCTCAACAAGGAGTGCAATGCTATCTTACATAACAAACTGCCTCCTAAAGTTGAAGGTTCAGGGAGTTTTTCTATACCTGCATTATTGAAAAGTTTAAATTTGATAATATTTTATGTGATCTTAGTGCAAGTGTAAATTTAATACCACGTTATGTTTTCAGGCATTGGGTTTGGAAGAACCAAAGCTGACCATCGTCTCACTCCAATTGAGAGATATATCAATAAAGTACACGTTTGGTGTTCTTAAAGATGTGCTCGTTGAAGTTTGATTGAGTTTTAACCTGCACACAAAATACAAAATTTTAGTACTTAAATAGAAAGTGCAAGTTCACAATACTACCGCGATAGCAGCTATGCGGGTCGTGATCCACAATGAGGGACTAGCGAAGGAAGCTTTTTTGCAACTTCTCTTTTAAGTTACAATCAATGGCTAAAGATCTTCTTTTAGTTCTTGAAAAGAAGAAGAAAAATAAGTTACAGTTAAGTTAAGAAGAAAGTGGTGAAAAATACCTAGAGGGGGGTGAATAGGTGTAATTGCAAATCTAACAATCTTTTTAAAACTAAGATGGATGAATGATGCAACGATCTCTCAAAACAAGACTAAGAGCCGAATACCCCGTGAGAGGTTCTGAACTCCTTCCTCCCAATTCCCCTTGAATGGGTTAGAGGTGCGCAATGCAACCTTGTTGTATGAGAATTGATCGAACAAAGGATGAATAATATGCAATGATGAAATGCACACAAGATATCACAAGTATCACAAACTTGAAGTAATAGCACAAAGAAAGAAACAAGATCACAAGCAAGTAATTAAAAGCAATAGAGTGCAAGAGAAATTAAAAGCAAGAATTGACACAAGGCAATCGCAAACACAAGATTTGTTTCGAGGTTCGAGCCACCGCTCTACTCCCCGCCTTCACCTCCGTGAAGGGTTTCCACTATCCACCGAGGACGATTACAACGGTCTACCGAAGACCCGAGCACCGACATCCACCAAGTACAATAACCTCTACCGAAGAGGTGTCTCCACAACAAGAACAAGAAGAACACAAGTAACCAAAGTGATCACAACAAGATCACTAAACTCTTTACAATTTCTCACTCTTTTACAGCTTCCTTATAGAATGAGTAAGGGATTTTTGGCTCTAAGAAGTGTAGTGAGAAAAACTCAGTTGTAGAGATGATTTTTGCTAGAGAACACAACTGAAAACAAGCTCAAGAAGAGTAGGAAATGAGGAGCTTAAACACTTTTTTTTCTTTTTGAAAACTATGAAAACTTGAGGATTTTTCTTGGTATCTTGCAAGAGACTCTTCTCCTCTATTTATAGGGAGAGAAATATGTTAAAAATAATTTATTTAAGCTTATTTGCTCTGAAAAAGATCTCCAAAACCTCAGAAAAAGTCTGCCAAAAACAGATTAAAAAGACAGATTTCAGAATTGCACAAAAGAGGAAAGAGCCGTTGGGCTTTTGCAGGCCTGGCGGTCGACCGGGCCGGTCGGCCGCAAGCTCTGCTAGCAAAGAGCCGTTGGGCTCGGGTCGACCGGTCCGGTCGACCGTCCTCTAAGAGAAAATAAGTTTTCTTCGGGCGGTCGACCGGGGCTCGACCCAGAAAACCCGAGAGCAACTGCTTACAGTCGGTCGACCGGGGCGGTCGGCCGACAGACGTGCACAAACGTGCACGTCCTGGCACTGGCGCGGTCGACTGTGCCGGTCGGCCGGTCAGCCTGAAACAGGGAAAAACAGCAGGATTTTGAATTTTTGTTTTTAAAAAAATTTTGAAGTAAAGAGTATCTAAGTATCATGATGAAAAGAGTATACATACATGATCTAAACGTGATATTTATATTTGTAAAACTTAGGGTCATGTATATATATACTAAGTCATGAAAACTAAAGTTTTGACCATGAAAACTTGAATACAAAAAAAAAAAAACGTGTGTGTGTATCCTAGAGCCAATTTCCAAAACTCAAACTTTAACAATCTAACTCTTACATTGGTTCAAAGTACTACAAGTGCTTCAAGAGGGCTTTCACCATAAGGTCTTCAACACTTGATTCTTGAGCCCAATTTGAGTTGACTTGAGTCCAAAACATTTGCTTATAGGGAATAAACCTTCTAGATGAGTTAGATCCCTGAAACACACTTAACTAATAAACAATATTAGTACAAATAACTAATATGTTTTGTAATCATCAAAATACACTAAACATGGGTGATTGTAACCTTGGGCCAACAATCTCCCCCTTTTTGATGATGACAAAATATATAGGTTATTTAAACAAAAATTGAAAGAAGAGCTTAGAAAGCTCCCCCTCAAATAATGCTATATCAATAATGCTATGAAAGGCTAAATACATAAGGCATTGGAAACACATAGTTTTGTCAAAAACTCAAATACATCAAAGTAATACACCATAAACAAACAAAACAACAAACAAACTTATACTTTTTCTCCCCCTTTTTGTCATACATCAAAAAGGGTTTAAACAAAACAAAAACAAAAGAAATTTTCTTTAAGAATCCATAATGCAAACATTCAACTCACCACAAATAAAAGAGAATCTAGCATAATCTAATGGTTTAGTAAAAATTTCGGCAAGTTGAAAATCGGTAGAAACATAATCAATATCAATATCACCTTTCTCATAATGATCTCTAAGAAAGTGATACTAATGTCAATGTGTTTGTTTTACTATGTGATTTGCATTCTTTGTCATGTGAATAGTACTAGTATTATCACAAAATATTTTAACATGATCAAAGTGTAAATCATAGTCGAGGAGAGTATGTTTCATCCAAAGAACTTGTGCACAACAAGCTCCGGCTGCAACATACTCCGCCTCGGCGGTTGAAAGGGCTACCGAATTTTGCTTTTTGGAAGACCAAGATACAAGACAATTACCTAAGAATTGACATGTTCCACTTGTGCTCTTCCTATCTACCCTACAACCCGCATAGTCGGCATCCGAAAAACTCGTCATTGAAAATTGGCCGATTTTCGGATACCACAAACCCATTTCAATAGTGCCCTTAAGGTATCTAATTATGCGTTTAACACATTATATGAGACTCTTTAGGACAAGATTGAAAACGTGCACAAAGACAAACGGAAAACATAATGTCCGGCCTACTAGCCGTCAAATACAATAAACTACCAATCATGCTACGATAAAGCTTAATGTCTACACTTTTACCTTGTTCATCCTTGTCAAGCTTGGTAGTTGTTGCCATGGGAGTTTTGCTCACTTTAGATCCTTCAAGCCCGAACCTTTTGATTAGTTCCTTAGTGTACTTGGCTTGATTGATGAAGATCCTATCCTTGTTTTGCTTGATTTGGAGTCCAAGGAAATAGTTGAGTTCCCCCATCATAGACATTTCAAATCTTCCTTCATGCATGATTCAAAAGCTTGGCAAAGAGATTCATTAGTAAAATTAAAAATAATATCATCTACATAAATTTGCACAATAAGAATATTACTTTCTACATGTTTTGTAAACAATGTTGTGTCAAATTTTCCGTTCTTAAAACCATTTGAAATTAAGAATGAAGAAAGTCTTTCATACCAAGCCCTAGGGGCTTGTTTTAAACCATAAAGAGCTTTATCTAATTTAAACACAAAATCCAGATGTGTAGGATCAACAAACCCGGGGGGTTGTTCAACATACACTTCCTCTTCAATAAAACCATTTAGAAAAGCACTTTTAACATCCATTTGAAATAATTTAAAATCTTTATATGAGGCAAATGCTAGTGTCATCCGTATGGCTTCAAGCCGTGCTACGGGTGCAAAGGTTTCTTCAAAATCGATTCCTTCGATTTGAGTGTAACCTTGGGCAACTAACCTATCTTTATTCCTAGCAACGTTACCCGATTCATCCAACTTGTTCTTAAAGATCCACTTAGTACCAATTGTTGGTCTATCGTGGGGCCTAGGAACAAGGTGCCAAACTTGGTTGCGCTCAAATTGATTGAGTTCCTCTTGCATGGCTAGCAACCAATATGAATCGGCCTCGGCTTCGAGGACATTCTTGGGTTCAACATGAGAAATGAATGCATAATGACCACAATAATCATGAAGTTTAGAGCGAGTGGTTACCCTTTTAGATACTTCACCTATGACGAGGTCCTTGGGATGATGAGGATTGTATCTCCAACCCTTTGGAAGTTGTTGAGTAGGCTCCACGTCAATTGATTGAATTTCATGTCCTTGAGCCTCTTCTACTTTAGCTTCTCTTCCTCCATCATCCTTTGGCTTGTCTCCCGTAGTAGGTGTATCCTCCAAGGTCACTTTCTCCAAGCCTTCATCCAATGCATCTATTTCTACAACATTCTTAACAAACAAGTTAGATTCTTCAAACTTAACATGTATAGATTCCTCAATAGTCAAAGATGATCTATTGAAGATTCTATAAGCCTTACTTGTATTAGAATAACCAACAAAAATAGCCTCATAAGATCTAGCATCAATTTTCCTAAATTATCTTTTGTATTTAAAACAAAACATTTGCATCCAAAACCTTGAAATATGAAACATTTGGTTTTCTTGAAAAGTACATTTCAAAAGAAGTTTTGAAGTATTTTTACACAAGAAAACACGATTTGATATATAGTATGATGTGTTAACGGTCTCGGCCCACAAATAATGTGGTAGACCATATTCACTTAGCATTGTCCTAGCCATCTCTTGTAAAGTTCGATTTTTCCGTTCAACTACTCCATTTTGTTGTGGAGTTCTAGGACAAGAAAGTTCATGCTTAATTCCATGTTCTTCACAAAAAGTGGTAAAGTGTAGGTTAATGAATTCACCTCCTCTATCACTTCTTATCCTTAAAATTGAAACATCTTTTTCTTTTTCAACTCTTTTCTTAAAAGATTGGAAATATGAAAATGCTTGATTTTGTGTTCAAGAAAGAAAACCCAAGTAAACCGTGAAAAGTCATCAACCAAAACAAATGCAAATCTATTCCCACTTAGACTTTTGTTTGTGTAGGGCCAATAGATCCATATGAATTAGCTCCAAAGGACGTGATGTCATGATATCCTTAATTGACTTGAAAGAAGACTTAGTTTGTTTCCCAAATTGACATGCGTCACAAACTCGGTCCTTTTCAAAACTCAAGCAAGGAATACCTTTCACCACTTCCTTTGTGTTTAACCAAGATATATGGTCAAAAGAAATATGGCCTAATCTTCTATACCCACAACCAAGAGTCGTCATCGAGGGCTTTTAAACAAGTAATATTACAAGACATATTAGACATATCTATCATATAAACATTACTTTCACGAAAACCGGAAAACACACAAGTATTAAAAATTCTATCAATTACTTTATAAACTACATGATCAAAAATAACATCAAAACCTTTATCACAAAGTTGACTAACACTCAAGAGGTTATGCTTGAGGCCATCAACCAAAACTACATTCTCAATTAAAGGGGATGTGCCGAGTTTTACATTACCAATACCGATGATTTTACCCTTGGCATCATCTCCGAAGGTGACGGTGCCACCTTCATGGTATCTTGATAGGGTTGCAAAGTTGTTGATGTCCCAAGTCATGTGCCTTGAGCAACCACTATCAAGATACCACAATCCTCTACGTTGTTGGGCCTTGGAAGGTACCTACATCATTTAACAAAATTGTTGACTTTGATACCCAAATTTTCTTGGGTCCTTGAAAGTTAGTGCTTCGAACCCAAGCATTATGACAAGATGCACTTAGTCTATCATAGAAAAAATTAGCTAAGTGCCCTTCCGCCCACAATGTGAACATGAGAACACTCTTTCATACATGAATGCATGATGTGTGTGTGAAGTGTGAGCATGTTTTGGGGGTTTGCCACGATGTAAAGGTTGTGTGGTATGAACATGAGCATGAGCATGGTAAACATTTTTCTTAGGGGCTTGTTTCTTAGGAAACATGGCCTCTATCTTCTTCTTATCAAATTTACAATTTTTCAAAAACAATTCCTAATGAGTCTATTCTTTCTTTAAGCATGGTAATCTCATTAGAATCAATTAGTGGGGACTTGCCTTTACAAGAAATCTTATATTTGTCAAAATCTTTTTGGGTGGAAACAAGAGTGGAAAGTAATTCATCTTTTCTTTAGAAAGAGTAAAAACTTGATGATTAAGAGATCATTTTCCTTTTTCATTTTTAAATACTTTTCTTAAGAAAGTCATAGTTATGTGATAATTCTACAAAAGCTTCTCCTAATTCATCATGGAAAGTTCATCATTAAGAGAAGTGGAAGGGGTTACCTTGTTTGTGCTTTCATTGGCCATGAAGCACATGTTGGCGGTATTAATCTCCTCCTCGGATTCGCTCTCGGAATCCCATGTAGCTTTCATTGTCTTCTTCTTGTAGGGCTTCTTAGAGGTGGAAGGCTTTACTTTATCCGGGCACTCTGCCACTATGTGTCCCGGCCTTTGACAATTGAAGCAAATAATCTTTCTTTCTTCTTTACCTCCTTGCCATCTCTTTCTACCTTGGAATTAGCCTTGTTATACATCCTCCGGACGTTCTTCACAAGAAGAGAGAGCTCTTCGTCATCTTCTTCTTCATCGTCTTCGTCAGAGTGTATGGATTGACTTTGAAGGCTATAGTCTTCTTCTTGGAAGGAGCCATGTCCTCCCTTACTTTCCTCTCCATCTCATGGGTTTTGAGGTTCCCAATGAGACCTATTAGCTCCATCTCTCCTTATCATTGAGTTCCTTCAAGGTGGTTGCTTTACTTCCCATGAAGGAGGAAGAGCCCGGATGATCTTTCTAACTCTTTGATCGTTGTCGATAGCATCACCTAGAGAAGAAAGTCCATTAGTAATCTTAGTAAATTTTGTAACCATATCATCTATGGTTTCATTTTCTTGCATGCAAAAGTTTTCATATTGGGACCGAAGAAGGTCAATCTTAGCCCTCTTCACTTGTGAGGTCCCTTCATGTGTAACTAGCAAATGTGTCTAAATTTCATATGCGGACTTGCAATGAATAACTCTGGCTATGTCATCATCATTAAGGGCTTGAAGTAGTGCATAATGAGCCCTAGCAATGGCATCAAACTCCTTAGTCTCAATTTCGGACCAAGTGGATTCATCACCGGGGGGTACACTAAAGGGTTTGGTCACGGCCTTTGCAACTCGACTACCTAGAGATTGCAAGAAAACGGTCATCTTAACCTTCCATATGGGGAAGTTAAGTCCATCAAACTTAGGAGGGGTTTTAATTCCATCGGCCATTTTACTAAGTGAGAATGAATGAAGAATGAATGAAGTGATTAGCAAAATTAGGATCTCTCTAAGGTTGTTAAGCCAAGAGCCTAGAGTCCAAGCTCTGATACCAATTGAAAAACACCTAGGGGGTGAATAGGTGTAATTGCTAATCTAACAATCTTTTTAAAACTAAGATGGATGAATGATGCAACGATCTCTCAAAAAAAGACTAAGAACCGAATACCCCGTGAGAGGTTCTGAACTCCTTCCTACCAATTCCCCTTGAATGGGTTAGAGGTGCGCAATGAAACCTTGTTGTATGAGAATTGATCGAACAAAGGATGAATAATATGCAATGATGAAATGCACACAAGATATCACAAGTATCACAAACTTGAAGTAATAGCACAAAGAAAGAAGCAAGATCACAAGCAAGTAATTAAAAGCAATAGAGTGTAAGAGAAATAAAAGCAAGAATTGACACAAGAAGACACAAGCAATCGCAAACACAAGATATTTGTTTCGAGGTTCGAGCCATCGCTCTACTCCCCGCCTTTACCTCCGTGAAGGGTTTCCACTATCCACCGAGGACGATTACAACGGTCTACCGAAGACCCGAGCACCGAGCTCCACCAAGTACAATAACCTCTACCGAAGAGGTGTCTCCACAAGAACAAGAAGAACACAAGTAACCAAAGTGATCACAACAAGATCACTAAACTCTTTACAATTTCTCACTCTTTACAACTTCCTTATAGAATGAGTAAGGGATTTTTGGCTCTAAGAAGTGTAGTGAGAAAAACTCAGTTGTAGAGATGATTTTTACTAGAGAACACAACTGAAAACAAGCTCAAGAAAGAGTAGGAAATGAGGAGCTTAAACACTTTCTTTTCTTTTTGAAAACTATGAAAACTTGAGGATTTTTCTTGGTATCTTGCAAGAGACTCTTCTCCTCTATTTATAGGGAGAGAAATATGTTAAACACAATTTATTTTAAGCTTATTTGCTCTGAAAAAGATCTCCAAAACCTCAGAAAAAGTCTGCCAAAACAGATTAAAAAGACAGATTTCAGAATTGCACAAAAGAGGAAAGAGCCGTTGGGCTTTTGCAGGCCTGGCGGTCGACCGGGCCGGTCGGCTGCCAGCTCTGCTGGCAAAGAGCCGTTGGGCTCGGGTCGACCGGTCCGGTCGACCGTCCTCTAAGAGAAAACATAGCTTTCTTCGGGCGGTCGACCGGGGCGGTCGACCCAGAAAACCCGAGAGTAACTGCTTACAGTCGGTCGACCCGGGCGGTCGGCCGACAGACGTGCACAAACGTGCACGTCCTGGCACTGGCGCCGGTCGACCGTGCCGGTCGGCCGGTCAGCCTGAAACAAGAAAAACAGCAGGATTTGAATTTTTGTTTTTAAAAAAAATTTTAAAGTAAAGAGTATCTAAGTATCATGATGAAAAGAGTATACATACATGATCTAAACATGATATTTATATTTGTAAAACTTAGGGTCATGTATATATATACTAAGTCATGAAACTAAAGTTTTGACCATGAAAACTTGAATACAAAAAAAAAACGTGTGTGTGTATCCTAGAGCCAATTTTCAAACTCAAACTTTAACAATCTAATTCTTACATTGGTTCAAAGTACTACAAGTGCTTCAAGAGGGCTTTTCACCATAAGGTCTTCAACACTTGATTCTTGAGCCCAATTTGAGTTGACTTGAATCCAAAACATTTGCTTATAGGGAATAAACCTTCTAGATGAGTTAGATCCCTGAAACACACTTAACAAATAAACAATATTAGTACCAATAACTAATATGTTTTGTAATCATCAAAACACACTAAACATGGGTGATTGTAACCTTGGGCCAACA